>PVHT020000173.1:4351524-4427018 GCA_004024745.2 Catagonus wagneri | reverse complement strand
AAGACCCAGCTGGGTTTATTAAACCTAGAGCACTTCATTTAACCTCTTTGGGACTCAACTTCCTCATCACTATAATGGGACATACTTTAATTGGAACATTACTGTGATGATTAAAAACAATTGGTATCAGGAGTTGCTGTTGTGGCTTAGCAATCTGACTGGCAACGACGAGGACACAGGTTCGATTCCTGGCCTCGCTCTGGGTCTCGCTGACCCAAGAACTTCAATATGCCACAGAGGCGGCCACAAATGTTTTTAAAAATTAAAAAAAAGAATAGTTAAACGTACAAGATTCAATGTTAGACATATATGTGTTTGAAAATCTGCTTTACCTGTTTCTAGCTATATGATCTTTACAAGTCGACTAAGTAAGATCTAAGCTTTTATTATTTTAAAAGGATTTGAGTTGAAAAACCTGAGTGAGTATAAAATACCTAAGTAATATAGTTTTCTCAGTAAATGTGATTTAAAAGCTAAAAAAATCAAACTTCCTGGGAAGTAAAAGAGGTTAAATATATAAAATGATTATCCTAATGTTTAGCACACAGTGAAATTTTAAAAATATTAGTCATACTAAGCATATATGAAATATATATATGTAGGTATAAGCATATATGTGAAACAGGTATAACCTGTATTTGAAATGTAAAAGAAATATTAATGACATCTTTTTTTTTTTACCAATACCAATAATCGATTACTGCAAACTATCTACAAAACTCAAGACAAAACAGACAAAACCTATTATGAATAGAATTGGATTGAATAATGTGTTATGGGAAAGTATTAAACTTGGATGTGAAAAAAATAAACAGCAGTCTCATTGCTCACAGGTACCCTTAACATAGACATTATAAACACTACATTTTATCTATGTTTTTTCTCCAGAAAAACACATTTCATCTGCAGTTATGTAGTTAACTTTAACATACCTCTATAACAGGTGTCAAGATACAGTGACGCTGTATTTTAACAAAAATCCTTAATGTCTTAATATAAAAAAAAGCATGTTGTCTGGTCTGTAAGGACTAATTTATTTAACAGCAGAGTTGGTGATTATTGATAATAAAAATCGGTAATAGGAACACATGTATAAATGCTACATATGAAAATAATCATATACTTGCTGGCAAGTAAAAATGAACATAAAAGTAGAAAATGATGAGAAAATATAAAATAAAATTGCCTTTAAATTTAATTTCTATTTTGGCAAAGATAGTATTTATTTTCTAATAATATGAATAAGAAGTGTGAATTTTTAAAAATTAGTAAAATACGTGATACCTGGAAGAGAAAAAAATATACTGTCTGACCATCTATGGTAAAACTGCTGTTAGATCTTGATATATTTATAAAAAATTTTGCCTCTAATTTATAACATTAATTTTAATAATATTCTTTCCAAGAAAAAAGACTTTATGAAGGGAAAAACGTTCAGTCTCAGACTTGATTAATTTGAACTATACAAAAAATAGTGACCCTAACAAATATAGAACATGAAATGGTTAATTAGGTCACAGAGAATTACATTTGGTGCTGGCCATGTTTATGCATTTCTGTAAATTCAGGGTCAAGTTATAAGTATCATAATTATCATTTCATTGAGTGAATAAATGATAGACTTTTTAATGGTTGCACTGGGATCAGCTGAGGAAGGAGTTTTGGAGAGAGGAAAATAATTTGGAGAATCAAGAGCAGAGAAATCATGATTCTACTATTTTTCATACTAAGCAACAGTGCTGGCATTTTATTTAAGGTTTGTTTTATTCACCAGTTATGAATTGTAAATAGTGTTTGCCATTGCATTGTAATGATAACATGACCTTCTATAAGGATAATTTGAACATGTTTATATGATGTGTATGTATGATGTACTGAGGAAAATTTGAGGGAACAATTTTTTATACTTTTTAATTTCTAAAGTTTCTCATATTTACTTTCTCAGAGTAATGAGTTTATGAAGTTTCAGAACATAAAAATTTACCCAGTATATAAAATATTGAAATATGAGTGAGTCATATCGTTTTGCTCGTTATCTAGTTGGGACCTTCCTCCTGAAATAAACCAATGCAATGCAATAAACCATGTTGTTCTCTTATTATCTCCTAACAATAATAAAAAAGTTAGGAAAGAAAGGAACATGTATAGCAAAGTATCACAGTAATGCTTAAAAATACCAATAGAAATCACTAGATTACTAACTACTTATTTTACCTATTCTTTTAGCATGGCTGTGGGAACTTCGTCCGTGTAATTCAGGCTTTCAACCGCACTCACTTATATGTTTGTGGGAGTGGAGCTTTCAGCCCAGTATGTACTTATTTGAACAGAGGGAGGAGATCAGAGGTAAGTATAACCATTTTCCAGTCTTAGTTTGATTTAGTGTTAATGATTTCTTAAAACTATATTTCAGAGTAAAACTCAGTAACGTCCTTAATAGCCATAAAAATGTTTCAAGCCCTTTAAACACAAAATATATTAACATTTGGTTCCTGTCTACCAAGTTACTTAAAATGTAGCTTTTTGCTTTAAATGGAAATGTTGCAGAAGATTAAGCAAGGAGAATGGTATAATTTTATAATTACTTGGAATGTAAGGCATTGATGATATTGCTCCAAATTATAGAAATATTGTAGAATAAATTCACTTCCTGAAATCTATTTTTATTAATTTCATATTTCTCTTTCAAATATGGTAAACTTTTATGAGATACACACCTGTGAGAGATATATAAGGCAGATGACAAGTGCCTTTGATGAAAAGAACTTTATGTCATTAAGAAATCATACTTCCATTTTTGACCAAAATGAAACTCCACTAGTCTTTTATAGTCTTGTTCTTTCATTATTTAAAATGACTTGGGGTTCTGTGAACAAAAGCATTTACTAAAGACTAAATAGGAGTTCACTTCATAGCTCAGCAGTAGCAAGCCTAACTGGTGTCCATGGGGATGCAGGTTCGATCCCTGGCCTTGCTCAGTGGGTTAAGGATCTGGTGTTGCCATGAACTGTGCTATCACACATTTATGTGGCTGTAGTGTAAGCTGGCAGCTGCCACTCAAATTCGACACCTAGACTGGGATCTTCTGTATGCTGCAGTTGTAGCCCTAAAAAGACAAAAAAAAAAAAAAGAAAGAAAGAAAGGAAAAAAAGAAAGGAAAAGATTAAATATATAGCTAATATATAGTCAAGATATAAGACAGGTTGAACTTCTTCACCCGTGATATTAACTTTGTTTATCTCAGTTCATAATTATTGACTAAGGAAACTGCATTAGACCAAAAGAATTTTCGTTATTCTTCTAATCAAATATGTTGCTTTACTTAATATAAGTATTTTAAAGTTGAATTCTTTCAAAGTAACTTGCTTTGGTTTCATTATGCAACTTCAATCGAGAAAGTCCAGATCTTAAATAATATGTTAATTCAATTTTAGAAATCAGAATTGTAAAAAGGATTAAATATTGCTACTGATGTACTTCATTAAGTTGACTTTCTTTAACATGAATATATCTACTTTAGCGCTAATGTATTTGAACAATGATTTCTCTCTATTTTATTATTAAATTTTTCAGACGTAATTAATCCATACATGTCGCCCAGTGAATAAAAAGACATTTAAAAATAAATGTGTAATTACAATTTGACCACAAATTGAGGCACTTACAAGTAGCTCAAGACGATATGAAATATTAAATTTTTTTCAGATAAAGCTATGCTTCTTAGAAGAGTACAGTCTACTGCATTGAGTTGGTTATTACAACCACATGCTTGTGATTAATTGATGAAATAAACTACTGCCCCACAGTCTACAATCTGTCATACACTCCACTGAAGTCTGTGCAGTGTATAGGCCAATAATAGCATAACAATTTTCAGAGCGCAAGTTTTAAATAAAATCATTTTCTTCATGTACAGATTGCCCACTGTGCACTTCCAGGCTTAACTGGGACCTTGCTCCAGAAAAATAATCTCCTTTAGAAAACCAGCATGGAATAAATTTTAATCACTTTACTAAATATGAACTACTTTAGTCTCACTTGAAAAGATGTTTTAAAGGGGAAGTATTTCCATTAATTAATCGCTTTAAATAATATTGTTAAGAGACTATTTAAGTATAAAAAGTTATGAAATTTTAAGCTTTATATGCTTTCCTTGATAGCTCAAGTCAGTGTTTCACCACATCATTTATATATCTCTATAGTAAGCAATAATATAAACATAGAATGCATAGTTTTATCAAACATCTAATGTAATTATTATCTTTAGAATAAAAGACCACATGATATGGAAAGTTGTATCTTGAGAGAATTCTCTTTATTCATCACTAATATTGTATTTTATAATGACCAGAAGTAGTACTTACTGCTAACACTCTATGTTACTTCTAAGATATGGTATTTTTCATGTATTTTAAGCCACTTTAAAAGTGAACCAAGTTAGAGTGGGACACTCATTAAATACTCCATTTTATTTCTGAGACACTATCTACCACCTTTTATCTGCCTTACTCTCATAGCCATTCATTGGTTCTCAGAGAATATTTTATAAGCTGGCTTCACATATGAAGCATCACACACTGTCATTATACTCTATGGCCCCAGCATTATTTTGTAATATTTTTTCAGAGCTTTCCTAGAACTCTTCAATGGTACCCAACCAAAGAGACCAGAAACCTTGCTACATAGATGCCTTATCATGTTTCTCCTCTTCTATCCACTATCTTTGCTCTCTCTCTTCTGTTCTTAAGAAAAAATGAAGCAATACAAGTAAATAATGACTTTAAATAACAAATAAAACATAAATAAGAAGCAAGTATAGTATTGGTTAATTTTGCTGCACAGTCTTGGAAAGTTAAATCTCATCTGTGGCTGATCTTAATCAGATATCTCTATAAAATTGGTTTCCACAGTAGAATACTTTTAGCCCCTGATGCTAACACTCATCAAACAGATAACCTTGCCTTTGAACAAGGATAAAACAAGCATCCAAAGTATTACTTGTGCCTTTTGAAGAAAATTAGTCACCAGCTTTTTCTGTTTATACATCTTTCTGTAGCTTTTCTCTTGTCAGAAGAATAGTTGTGCATTTTCCTTATCAGTAAAGTTCTTTTATCCTTAGTCTTCATCACTTTGCTTTACATCTTCATCCCCTTTCCCTGGCGTTTACTTTTTTTTTTTAATTGTTTAAAAATAGGATTACATTTCCTTTCCTGTGACTTTCCAGCTTTTTTCCTTTCTCTTTTCCTTTATCACAGAACTTCTCAGAGTAGTAGCGGATATTTTCAGTTTTTATAATCCTGTTTTCCATATCTTATATTAAACCTTTCTATCCTGAATCTCATTTTTGCACATTAGCTAAACCTCTTTTCTAATAACTCTTAGTGATCAGTTTGACTCATCTAATCAGCATCCTTTCTCCTAGACAAGTCTATAACATGTTGATCATGCTCTCCATTTTTCAGTGCCTTCATTAACATTTATATCCATGGGAAATTTTGCTTCCCCCCTCCTTTTTTGGTTTTTCACCACATACTCTCTTTCTGGTCCTTTTTTTTTTTTTTTGTCTTAGTGATTCAACATCAAAATATGTGTTTATTTTAATAAGAATAATGGCAGAAAAAAATCACCTCAGAACTTGTAAGCTACCTTTAAGATATTGATCTCTGTCCAGTGTCAAAACAGAAGCGACTGGAACAATCAGTCTTAAGCACAAAGTGTCCTGAAGAGTATTATGTTGTCACTTGTACTTTGTTACATCGTTGCCTTTGTTCATTTTTGTTTGTTGCCATGAAGTAAGATGAGAAACAATGAAGACAACCAAATATGATGTTAAAATTATGAGCCTGGATTTGGTTTTGTTGAGTAGGAGATGCTGTTGAAAGATGCAAGTAGGCAGTTGAATGTAACATTGACTATGTAAACGTTTTGAGTAATTATAAGAGTAACTGAAGCCCAAGCAGAGTGTAAGTTTAATCATGCAGAGAGACTGTAGTATGAAAAGAGAAGGGTGGCTATAATTGAGACTTTTGAATTTCCTAACTTTTAAATGGCCAGGTGGAGGAAAAGATATCTTTAAAAACGACCAAGAAGAAACAAGAGAAGAAGGGAAAAAAATGAGAGTATGTTGTTTGTGGGAATAAAAGCAAGTTATCTGAGAATGATAGAAGTGGACAACAATCTCAGATACCATTGAGAATCCAAGTAAGATATGGTCTAAAAAAAAATAGCACTGATTTGTGTATATGATTCACAAGCCTTCCAAAAGGCTTTCAATAGAATAATTTAGATTGGATGCCCAACTGAAATGGACTGACCAGAAAGTGAGAATCAGGAAATGGTGATGATTATATGTAATTCTTTAAGAAATGTGATTCTCAGGGAGAGTAATGTATAATAGCCGAAGAGTTTATTTAAATGATAATGTAAAGAATTCAGTTAATGAAGTCAAAGAAATAGCAGGAAACTATAAGTTATGGAAACTATAAGTTACCTAAGAAGACTGGATAAGATTAAGATCTAAAAAACTGCTGGAAGAATTGGCCTCAAAGTAAGAGAATTAGTTCCGTTCATGTATTAATGGATGTATTAGTAATATATATAGTTATGTATTTGGTAGTAAGAAATGGAACATGTCCCATTTAAGGGCTTCACTTTCTCTGCAACGTGACTCTCAATCATATGAGCTGAGAATAAATTAGGAAATTTGACAGTAGTGGCAATGGTTTGAAATTATTAATGGAAGAACTAGTTGACAGAATGTCTGAACTAGTTGACAGAATGTCTGAACGGTTGCTGAGCAGTACAGAAGTTTTGTTTTAATTTGGTGAAAATCCTTACCATGTCGAATACACATTGTTGGATCAACTTTGGCAAAATGCTAGAAGTTTGGAGGGAATTGTGGAGAATATAGATACAAGTAAACGTGTCTTTACAGGCTCTGGGTACAATGAAAAAATCACAGATTCAAGGAAATTAATTTTTTTGCCAATCTAAACTGGTTAATCAAGAAAAAAGAGAGAAGACCAATGAATTGTAAAAATATAGGGTTATTAGGAGATGAATTAGAAGAATTGTTGCAGGGTGCTTGAATTAGTGATTGTTAAGATGGACCACATCCCTCCCTGGTGATGAGGAGATCTAGACTATAACTATGCGAGTACAAGGATGCTGGGCGATGGAAAAGCAGGTCAGTGGAGAGCAAGTGGTGCCTAAGCAATCTTAATTCCTGCAGTGCAGCCTGTTACTTTTTTAGTCATATCTTTGTATATCTCTGACTATCCAACTAGACTTACTAAATGTTATTGTTTTCCTTCAAGTTTTTCATTATATATTTAGTTTAGTCATTTTATAAATGATGACCTTTTGGGAAGCAGTGTTAGGAGTCAAGAGACTGAATTCTAATTTTGTAGCTTTTACTAACTTTATATAAGAAAAAGATAAATATACCAACAAAATGCACCCTGTCAGTGAAGCTACATTGACAGTTATATTTCAAACTGAACCCACTGCCCCAAATTCCTGGGCTTCCCCCCCAATTTCTAGTCCCATTCTCTAATTTTTCTCCTAAAAACAGTACCGTCTAACATGCTCTATATTTTATGTATTTATTCTTTTTATATTATTTATTCTCTTTATATTTTATATTTATATATTTACATTCTCTATCATTAGATTATAAATTACTTACAGGCAAGGATTTTTATTTATTTTGTTTACTGTATCCTCAATGTTTTATTGGTGTCTGGCATGTAATAAATACCCAGTATATTTTTGTTAAGTAAATGAAAGAGATTATGAAATGTATTTATATAAATTATGAGTTATTTTGTTGAATCTAGTATAATGCTTTATATAACAAAATAAGTGGTAAAGATTTTTGGTTTGAAAATATCCTGATTATTTTGAAGGTATCATAATCTTTATACACATTTTTTGGTCTGTAGACAGTTTTCTTTTTTTGATCAGTGTCCAGCATTTCTAGTTCAAGTTTACAGTGATCTTTTATTTCCAAGTGTTTTTTATTGATGTTCATTTGAGGAGAACTTGTTGTATTAGCTTTATGGAGAGTGTAATAGGATGAGAACCTGACCTGCTGAGGTTAGCTTGTAATTTACAGATGGATTCTTCATATAGGCCAAGAAAGTCTTAATACGCTAAATTGGGAAGGAGTAAGCAACCACATAGAAAGCATATTGTTTATGATGATAGTTTGTTTTACTAAAGAACAATTGATTAAGATAAAATAATTTACTGTTTCTACATTTTCAATTTTATCTCTAATAAAGGACCAGGTTTTCATGATTGACTCCAAGTGTGAATCTGGAAAAGGACGCTGCTCTTTCAACCCCAGTGTGAATACGGTGTCTGTTATGATCAGTAAGTGGAAAATAAAAGAGGGAAGGGGAAATATAAAGTAAAAAGGGTATTAAAGAACATAAAGTTATGGTACTATATGCCTATTTTGGATAGTTGTATGAGTAAAATAATAGGAAGAAAATTGTGAGCTGAGAAAAATTTAATTTCTCATTTCCAAGAATATTCATGATTAAATGATGAGCATTTACTTTTTCATCTAATAATGACTTCTATCATTTGTAGAGCAAGTCACCATTTAAAAAGTATATGTATTAATAATGTTTTATATATAACTTAATATATATTATGAGGTAATTACAATGCTTTCTGTAGTGGTTTTTCTAGTATTAAGTATACCCACTTTTCTCATGTTTTAATAATCTTTTAAAATGATTAAAAGTGGCATTTCTTTCATATGAAAGAATAGCAAAGTATGTATGTTAGCCAAGTACATTTTCTGCGTAGTGTCTACAAGTTGTTACAGTAAAAAAGAGGTGCTGGTAAAATCACTTTTTAACTTTCTCATTTTTTATAAAATGTAATACCAGTTAAGAAGCAGGTTCAGTTGCTTGCTGCTATATACACTTAGACAAATCGGTGTTCTTGAGTCTTAATCATCTGATGCATGTCTATATCTCACTTGAGAGATATTCTCTTCTGGCTAATTAAGACACTTCTAGAATATGTCTGATTAACATTAGTTGACTTTAGGACAGATCTTGGATTTCAGTAGGTCAGTTATATAGTAGGTGCCTTTCACTCTATTTCTCTTTGTATTGCCAATAGTTAAATTGTATTATTTGACAGTAGAACAGGTGGAAAAATAATTACTGTGTTCAAAATGTTTTGTTTCATATTTCTCATATCTGTAAACTAAATTAAGACAAAAACATCAAAAGCATTGACTAAAATGTGAGCTTGGAAATAATCTAGTAAATGCCTTCCAAGTGGTCAGGGTTGAGATAAAAGTATATAATTAGGACAAAAAATTAGAAAGTTTTGAAACTACAACATATCCATTTAAGTCTGATGCAGCGTATTATCAAATAAGTTTCTAAATATTATTTACTAAAAACATTGTCTCAGAAAGTATTTTTTTGTAAGAAAGGAAATTTTATTCACCTTAAGAAACTATGTGATTTGTATAGTACTAGCTAAATACATACAGCTTTCACTTGGATTTCGAGTTAAATTCTACAGAAATAAACTTCAGAATTCAAAATTAGTGTTAACACTAATGCTGGAGTTTTAGCTCATTATATATTGTTTAGAACAAAAATGGGTTAGAACAAGGTATTATAAATTTTCCTGTTAAACTGTGTCAAGTCATGTAATAGTTTTGCATTTAGAAAATTGTGTTCATTTACAAAATTAAAGTTGTTATTGGTGTTCATTTTTCAAGGACTTGAGACTTCAATTCCTAGGCTTATGTTCTTATACAACTTTTTTTTTTTTTGACCGAGTCTGAGGCATGAGGAAGTTCCCAGTCCAGGGACTGAACCCACACCACAGTTATAACCAAAGCCACAGCAGAGACGATGCTGGATCCCTAACCTGCTGAGCTGCCAGGGAACTCCAAGACTATTTTTAATACTTTAACATTACAATTTATACTATCAAAGAAAATCACTAAATAATTTGTTTAAATTAAAACCTGAAACTAAAAAGAGCAAGGAATTTTATAAGCTTGCATTTATCATTTTTAGTTGTTCTACTGATTATCCCTATAAAATTATCTCCTATATTGCCCCCTATATTATGTAGTACATTTTTGTAGTCAGCTCACTTTGCCTTTTGGTGCTTTATCATTTCTGTTCAATTGCCGTGCACTTAATAACACAGATTGGTAAAAATATTTCTATCAAAGTATCAAGAGATGTTCCCTTGTGGCACAGCAGGTTAAGGATTCAGCACTGGCACCTCAGCAGCTGTGGTTAAGTTTCCATCTCTATCCCAGGAACTCCACATGCCATAAGAGTGGCCAAAAAAAAAAAAAAAAACGAAAAGAAAAAGAAAGAAATAAAGTGTCAAGAAACATTGAACATTACAAGAATTTTAAATTTCACAATACAGTTGTGACATCTAGCCCAAAATGCAAGTTTAGTGTTCTTTTGCTATTTTTTAATCATTGTTGTAGCACAACAAAGTCAGATTGTATCTCTTAAAGAAGTGATCCAAAAACCTCATATTTTTGGTCAGTGAAAGTACAACTGGAAAGCAAGATATGTTTGTATTAGAGTTTATAAGGTACAAGTTTATCTTTTGATAATCCCCACAATGATATTCTGAAAAAAATATACTTTCAAACAAAATTCTTTCCAAAGTTACAATTATATATTTCTTATGCGAAATAAAGCAGAAACTTTATTCTTAATTTGCTATTAAAATTACTGAGAATTTAAGAGAGGAAATAAAGCCAATTAGCCATCTAATCCTTTTGCAATGTTTAAGACATAGTTAATAAGATTGTATGCAGTAAGTTTAGAATCAGCCCTCTCCATCATAAACCATCCTTTCAGTGTTCTTGTATTTCCTTCGTAAAAACAGGTATCTTATTTGAGAGCTGTGCCAATCAGTCTGTTGAATAGCAGGAATTTATAACCAACTCTTTTGGGCATATAACAAAACTGTGAAATACAGTTATTTCAATTTAGCAGTCATTGTATCTACAGAATACTTGTATAGTAGATGCTTCACAAATGTTCATAGAATTATAAAGAAGCTAAATTGCACAATATGCTTTCATGCATGTTTCTGTTATCTCCTTTGATCTGTTCCCATGGACTTCAGATCCGAACTAAGAAGCAGAACTGGGCAACGCAATGCCTGACATACCCACTTGCTAACTGGTAGGGGTCCAGTTTGTGACCTGGTGAGCACATATTAAAAACATTCCATTCTCCATTTTATCCTAAGCTAACTGGTACTGCTTATTACTAAACAGTGAGCTTAGAATGCTTCGAATTGTTTCAGTCCTGCCAAAATGACCACAATCTGAATGCCAGGGGAATAATTCTAGAATATCAATCAAAGAACACAGTGGTGGTTCAGTGGGCCAAAACCTGATAAAATTTTATTATTTTTTAAATAGATATTTAACCACTGTTTTATATTTGAGGGGCATACATACCAATTCATTACTTACTCCTTACTAGAATAAAAATTAATGTGGATCTTAACAAATAAGCACAATGTCCAATGTTATGCATATATAGATTAAAAGATCTTATTTTGTCATTAATGATAATTTAATTTTAAATGTCTTTTCTTTCTTGTCTTTAAATTTTATTTTATATGGGTTAATATGTTAAGCCATATGTAGCTTATTAACATCATATGATATTATTTTTTTCTTTTTTGGCTGTATCCATGGCATTCGGAAGTTCCCAGGCCAGGGATCAAACCCATGCCAGGGCAATAACCCAAGCCAGAGTAGTGAAATACCAGATCCTTTACCCACTGAGTCACAAAGGAACTCTAGTTATTTTTCAATTTTTGTTATTGCTTTTGTTTTTGTTTTTGTGGTTTTTGGCCATACCTGTGGCATGTGGAAGTTCATTGGTCAGGGGCCACAGCAGCAGCCAAGCTGCTATAGTAACAATACCAGATTCCTAATGCACTGTGCCACAAGGTAACTCAACATAATATTATATTGTTAGCATAATTTTAATGTGTTACATGTTGCAACGGAAAAAGTAGCACTTTGTTTCCCTTATAGAAACCTTCTACCACTAAAAATCAAAACTTACTCTTATAATAATGAAATCATTTTCTCATTGATAGTATTTTGACAATTTTACATAGCCTCCATCTCATGAAACAGTAATAATAATAGGTATTATTTTAATCCATTTAGTAAAATCAGAGAATTTTTAATATGTGTTTTGAACTTTTGATCATAATCCAATTCTCAGGGAAGTCTGAGATCCTGGATGCTAAATGACTTATCACTAATTCCCACTTTGTTAATTACTGCCAAAATTAGAAATCACATTTTCTGACTCTTACAGTATTTTTTATTAAAAAATAATAATAAAGCCATTTCATTGTTTTTTTATATATGTATTATTTCTAGTGTTTCTAGTACATACTGTATAAATATGGGTATTTAGTATAATAAGTACAGGCAGAGGAATTTTTACTTCTATGTAGGAAAGGCTATTTTAGTCATTCTACAGACAGATTTAACCTATCCAATTTTTTTATTTGGTGGACAATGGAAACCAGTTAACAACTATTAACACTCTATAATATCTGTTATGATCTAATAAGAAAATTCTCCTTGATTTTTAAAATAGCCTTAAAAATCATTTAAAATTTACTTTTTATTTTGTTGACATTTTCTTTTTCATAGATGAGGAGCTTTTCTCTGGGATGTATATTGATTTCATGGGGACAGATGCAGCTATTTTTCGAAGTTTAACCAAGAGGAATGCAGTCAGAACTGATCAACACAATTCCAAATGGCTAAGCGGTAACATAACAGTTTGTGCATTTTTTGAGACTCATACTCAATCCAACTCTAATTACATAGTGAAAGTCACATTAAAATGGTTGAAAAGTTAAAATATTGTGCCATGATATAAGTTGCAACAATTCTCTATTCTGTGATTTAAAATGTTTAGGAGAAATAAATAAATAAAATGATCCATATTTTATGTTCTAACTCTTTATTAACAATTAAACAGTTATCATGGGATAGGTGAATAAATAAAAATAACAGTGATATTCACCATATATGCCTAGACACAAGGATCTCTTCCATTTGCTTAACTGTAACATATTACAATTAAATTTCGCTTATTCATTTGGTGTACTTATATGTATTAATAATGCCAAATCTAAAAATTTTCTTAAATTTACGACAGATATAGTGAATAGGACATATTTAAGAATTTCTCATACTTGTTTTATACTTGGATTTTTAAAATTATAAAACTGGTATATATATATTTTTAATAATTTAATACTTAATGGAAATCATAAGTATGATAATTTTATAATTATCAGTATTTAGATGTTTCCAGTTTGGGGAGTCACATAGAATTCACATCATGAAAAGTACTCATTCATTTGACTTGAATGTATAATTCCAATCTGTTGCTGTTGTGTAGAGGAGGAAGAAACCATTAAGATCTCTGTCATTTTACCCTGGGGAAAAATTTTAGCTGACCTTAAATTTGGCAGTTCACTTAACATTGCACAGTTAAACATGAATCACTACAATTAAGCATCTTATTTCACTGATAGAACAGCACAAGAAAGCATTGATTGTCCATTTATTTCTTCAAATTCTTCCTCCAGTACATCTGGAAATAGAGTATTCTAAAAGTTGTTTTGTTCTTGAAATAAGGAATCCCTCTATGTCTTCAGATGACTGCATGTTTTTCCTTGAAAACTTTTCCCTTCATTTCATATGCTGTATTTTAAGAAAAATGTGTTTTTCAGATCTTGGACTCTCTCCTCCTCATTCTGCTTCACTGAGTTTGAGTTTATATGCACTAAATTGAAAACCACACTTTTAAAAACATACCTTTTTTTTTTCTTTAAAATGACCATCAGATCCTATGGGAAATAACTGATAGAAAAGCCTTTCAATTTTGCAAAACTCATCAGGCACGGAATTTTTGCATTTACTTCCAGAATGTGTAGCAAACAGAGAAAAATAGTTTAAGCTATGATATTATAGCTATAGTTTGTGGTACTTGACATTTCAAATGTGGTATGTTTGAATGAAATTACTACTTTTAGACTTTTTGGCTCTGGCTATTGAATTGTTCCTATATATCAAAGATCAAGAAGGCACATGCCTGTGCCTGTGGTCTACTTGGATGGAATGTAGTTAGATTTTCATCATGAGTGTGTATATATATATAAACTTTGTGTTTTTTTCCTAGAACCTATGTTTGTGGATGCACATGTCATCCCAGATGGCACTGATCCAAATGATGCCAAGGTGTACTTCTTCTTTAAAGAGAAACTGACTGACAATAGCAGAAGCACAAAACAGATTCATTCCATGATTGCTAGAATATGCCCTGTAAGTGTTAAAGTTGTTCTTATTTGAAGAATGACTAAGAAATCCAAATTATATAAATATATTTTCTTTTACTAATAGTTTATCTTCCTGTTTTTATTATCTACTCTTATTAATTAATAAAATATTGAAGGGAGACATTTAAATTTAATGTTAAGAAATGCTGTAGTAAAATACAGTTTTAATTATGAACAGTAATCAGAATGTTCTTTTGTATAAACAATAAGTATACATAGCCATTCAAAAACAGTCACAATGTCCTCTGATGTCGTAGGAGGTTTATACGCTTGTCCTGACTTATTAATGATTAGCATCTTTTATGCAAAAGTATTTCTTAAAGAATTCAGTGTTTAAAATAGCCTGTTTTTAAAATATTAAAATATTCAACTGATATATTGTGGAGCTCATCTGCTTCTTAGTCATTTGGAACAAGGCAGTAAAACCGCAATGAGGTGAAAGGCTTCAGAGCACACAGAAAAAACAAGTCATCAATTATACACTATTTGTGAATGATATAAATACTGTTTTCCCTGCTCTGACCAAAGAGATGTGTAAATAAAACATCTGATTAGAAATATTGGGGACTCCCCTGACCATAGTAGAATCTGCAAGCTTCACTGTTTATAAAAATTTATGTTCATATTGAACACAGTGAGTAATCAAGAAAAGGCAAATTAAATTATGTATTCTCCATAATAGTTTATTCATATTTTCATCATAAACCTATAAAACTATAGCATATATATTTAATAATTTCATTTTGATACAATTTAAGTAGATACCATGCAATAGGAGAATAGCAGTGTAACTAAGGCTATTTTTAAAAATAATGTAGATCTTCAATATTCCTCTTTAATTTATTTTTGTCTTTTTGCCTTTTCTAGGGCCGTACTCGCGGCATATGGAGGTTCCCAGGCTAGGGGTCGAATCGGAGCTGTAGTCGCCGGCCTACACCACAGCCACAGCAAAGTGGGATCCGAGCCATGTCAGCAACCTACACCACAGCTCACAGCAACACTGGCTCCTTAACCCACTGAACAAGGCCAGGGATCAAACCCGCAACCTCATGGTTCCTAGTCGAATTCGATTTTGAGCCAAGATGGAAACTCCTAACATTTTTTCTTTTTCTTTTTTTTTTTTTGGCCATGCCTGCAGGATGTGGAAGTTCCTGGGCTAGGGACTGAACCTGTGCCACAGCTGTAACCAGAACCACAGCAGTGATAAGTTAGGCCAAATCCTTAACCTGCTATGCCTCATGGGGAAACCTAGTATTCCTCTCTAACTGTTGATATGCAGATTTTGTTAACATTTCCATCCTTCAGATTATAGCAAATCTCTGAGTAATAAGAATCCAAGTTAAACTTTAAATACACTTCAATATTTATATTTAAGCAATCTGAAATGTGTTTACAAAATCATTTCAGAATGACACTGGTGGACTGCGTAGCCTTGTCAACAAGTGGACTACCTTCTTAAAAGCCAGGCTAGTGTGCTCGGTAACTGATGAAGATGGCCCAGAAACACACTTTGATGAATTAGGTACATAAATATGAGACTGAAAAATGTTTTTGAAAGAGACTTCGTAAAGTTTATGTGTTTTAATAAACTCTCAAAAACAATGTATTTTTATGAATGTTTTCAGCATGATTAAGTGCTAAATTGAATTAATGATCTGGATACTGTTTGTAAATTTCCAGAAGTATTTTTTTTTTTAATCTCTTTTGCCCACTGAGTGAACCTGCTGAAACATTTGGTTTATTGAATTCACTACAGTATATGAATCAGTGTTGTTGTTGTGTGTGAGTGTATCTGATAGAGGTACTTGTATAATTTGTTCATAGGTAATGATATGTTTGTGTTTTTCTAAAATTAGTGTATATTTCATATATATTTGAATTCTGATATTCTGGTTTGGAACCAGTTTGTATGAAAAAAAAACAGCTGTATGTTTTTATGACAGTTAATGGACAGAATAGAGGTTAGATAGAAAAGTGATAGAGTAGAAATTAGACTAGTGCTCCAGTTTTAGTTTTTCTTGGTAACCCTGACACTAAATAGTCTCAGCATGTGTGACCTGAGGAGGATTATACTTTCCAGGTCAAGCAAAGACTGACATTCCGATTCCTTTCTACAAGAAACAGTTCTCTTTTTAATTGCAAAAATTTAGTATCATATTTACTAAGGGCAATTTAGAAATAGCTTTTATTTTGCTTTAATCCACTAAAATGTAAAATGCTGATTATTCTCACATACTGAGACAGATGATGATGAAAACAATAAAAATGTATTATAATATAGAAAAAAATACTGTTTATAGCAGTTATAAAAACCTAAAGAGTTGATCTCCTCAAAAGCCATTATATTGGTCAGAGAGTCAGAGACACAAGTTTCTGTTTCAGCTTTTCTTTTTCTCTTTTTTTTTTCTTTTTTCTTTTTTTTTTTTTTTTTTGCTTGTTAGGGCCTTGACTGAGGCATATGGAAGTTCCCAAGCTAGGGGTCAAATCAGAGCTGCAGGAGCCAGCCTGCACACAGCCACAGCAACGCTAGATCCGAGCCTCATCTGCGACCTACACCAAGTTCATGGCAATGCCAGATCCTTAACCCACTGAGTGAGGCCAGGATTTGAACCGGAATCCTCAGGGATTCTAGTCAGGTTCGTAACCTACTGAGCCACAATGAGAACTCCCTGTTTCAGCTTTTTTAGGAAAAGCATTCTTTGCAAGTATATTTATACTTCAGTGACTTAGAATGTTTTGGTCTTTTCTGTTTTTTAGGGTGAGCTAGACATTGCCAGCCTTTTGTTCACGTATTGACAGACTATTGGTTATTAATTTATTGCTTTAGAAGTCCTAAATGTATTGCAAAAAAAAAATTACATCTTTCTTTGTCAACAAGAATCTTATCTGGAAGAAGGTCACTGAATAAAGATCTTTCTTGTATTCATAACAATTATTTATTAATTGAGATTTCCTATCAGAATTTTATATCTTATTCTATTTTGTATTACTGTGTCTTATGATCTTTACTTTTGCTTTTGCCTCAATATACTTTAAAATTCTTGTTATGCAGGGAATTATTGATTAAATAAAAATACCACTAGCAATTTTGACATAAAAAAGTCTTAAATTTTATATAAGTCATCGTGAAAAAAATTTCTTTCATATTCCAAATTCTAACCCTAGATAGAAAAGAAATTGAACTTTGTAGTACTCTTTAAATTTGAAAAGGAATATGCTAGTATTAAAGAATATTTAGAAAACTCAAGAGAAATAAGAAACAGGAAAATTTCAGTAGCTCTGTTAACAGGCACATTCAACTGGTAATCTTACTGTATTCTGTTTTAAGGTTTTCATGGTTCTAGTCCATATTAAATACCATGTGCCTTTTCTACTTAATATTATTTCATTAGCATGTTTTCCATAAGGTTATAGTCTTCATAAATACTTTTAGTATTTGTATAACATGTTATTTAATTTACTTTACTGTGTACCTATCAGTTACTGTCAAATTGTAATAATACTGCAGGAATATCTTTCTGCATAATAGTTTTTATAGTTGAAACTATTTTCTTAGGATAAATTTTTTAAAATATTTGAGAACTTTAAAAGAATGATGTTTTACCTTTTATAGAGGATGTGTTTCTGCTGGAAACTGATAATCCAAGGACAACACTAGTGTATGGCATTTTTACAACATCAAGGTAATTATTAAACAATTACATTGTATGAGGTTAAACAATAAACTTTATTGAGTAATAAGTAATTATTTTAAAAACATTCTTTTCAACTCCTTCATTTTACTTAGAATGTAACCCTCTCATTTTATTACTTTTGCTTGATTACCAAAATATATTTAAACTGAACTATCACATTCAAAATAGTTTTATACAGAGTGTTTATAATGAGCATATGCTGTTTTACTCAAATAAAGGAAAATATGAACCTCAGTGAAGGAAAAATGTATACAAGCTATATTGTTTTAAAGAAATATTTTTAAAACTCATGATGCAAAGAAAACTGTTGGCATTTTTATTGAAATAAATTTTATTTCAAGAGCAATCTGAAGTGTTGACTAGAAACTATCAACACACTGAATCAGTTTTCAAGTTCCATATGACAGTATTTCATATATTTGAAAATAGCTTTAATGTTTTCTAATTTATCAGGAATGCTAAATCCCAATTATCATATATTTCAAAACAATTCAGCATAGTCTCATCCTTTCCTGTGTACTCATTTTACACTAGGAATATTACTTTGAATTTAACACAATTCTCCAGATGTGACATGGCCAGTTCAGAATGTAATGAGTTCCTTTCATTACATAATCAACTACAAAGTGAAAATCTGAAGATTTTAGCATTCTTTTCTCATGGGGGAAATATTATGAGTTATTCAAAGTGAAAGAAGATCACAGGGATATTAATTATAAATCATATTTACTTTGCCCCATGAGATATCTAAAAAGACGACCTCCAGGGTGAATTTAACTCCTGTTCCAACAAAGGAAATAATGTTGATTTAACTCATAAAAAAATTGAACAAAGCACAAAGAATCAAATTCCTTTTTTTTTTTTTTTGTCTTTTTTGCCTTTATGCAGAGCCGCACCCGCGGCATATGGAGGTTCCCAGGCTAGGGGTCTAACAGGAGTTGTAGCCGCCGGCCTTCACCACAGCCACAGCAACGCGGGATCCGAGCCGCATCTGCAACCTACACCACAGCTCACGGCAATGCCGGATTCTTAACCCACTGAGCAAGGCCAGGGATCGAACCCGCAACCTCATGGTTCTTAGTCGGATTCGTTAACCACTGAGCCACGAAGGGAACTGCAAGAATCAAATTCTTAAGAAAATGTCTGCGCCAAAAATATTTTACTAATAAATTAGGAGTTTGTCATTAACATATACACACTACTTTATATAAAATAGATAGTCAACAAGGACCTGCTGTATAGCACCAGGAATTCTACTCGATATTCTGCAATAAGCTCTATGTGAAAAGAATCTGAAAAAGAATAGATATATGTATATGTGTGATTGAGTCACTTTGCTGTACACCTGAAATTATCACAACATTGTAAAGCAACTATACTTAAAAATTAAAATAAAAATAAAAAGTAAAGTACGGAACACAAAAAAATTTACCTGTTTTGCCCACACCAATAGCTTTAACGTGGAAAAAATTAAAATTGTCATTCCTGACTACTAATGCTAATAGTTAATGATATATCTTGTTTTTTTCAATGAACAAAGTTTTTAATTTAGCAACTAGTTTAAGATCAAATATGTAAGTCAAAAAAATAATGATTTCAGTCAGTCTACCTAGTGATTGCAGAAATAGTTTTCAGTAAGGATCCAAACAAAGTTTATGAGATTTTATTGACTAAAAATAACTTGATGAATCTTTTTTGGACCCTATTGTTTTCTTCTGTGACTAACTGGAAGGTTTACAAAAATTTTTCCCACTACTGTTTAGAACAAAAGACCAGAGATACAGTGTTTTCTGTTTGTTTTGTTTTGTTTTGTTTTAAAGGGCCACACCTATGACATATTGAAGTTCCTAGTTCAGGAGTCAAATCAGAGCTACAGCTGCTGGCCTAGGCCACAGCCACAGTCAGATCTGAGCCACGTCTGTGACCTATATCACAGTTCACGGCAACGCCAGGTCCTTAACCCACTGAGTGAGGCCAGGAATCGAAACTGAGTCCTCATGGCTACTAGTCAGGTTCATAACCTGCTGAGCTATAATGGGAACTCCAGTGTTCTTTTATTAATGATATTATTTCTGGGTTAAATTATGATAAGGTGGTATGATAATGATTTAAAATTAAAATTCACATTTTTTAATAAATCAATTCATTTTTTTGTTACTATGATAAACTAGTTAGAAATTTCTTTGACTTGTCCTACATTTTGGAAACATTGAAGACTTTTCTATAACTTATGGTCTAATACCTCCATGGATGAACTAAATGTTTCAATACCTTTTATATCAATGGCTTATTTCAAAGCAGTAGGCTTTTAGCTTTACAATGTGTGCCATAATATTCAACTTTTCTATGATGAATTACATTAAATTTTTATCACAAATTTTGCCATCTGTTTATTTATTTATTTATTTATTTATTTTTTGCATTATAGCTGGTTTACAGATTTCTGTCAGATTTTCGAACTGCACCGCGTTGTGACCCGGTTACATGTACATATATGGATTTGTCACATGTGATTAAACATAATTCCCCATGCTATACAGTTGGATCTCCTTGCTTTTCCATCATTAAAGCACTAGTTGTCACCATTCCCTCCCACCCCGTCCCCCACCCGCTTGGCAACCACAAGTCTGTTCCCCAAATTCCTGATTTTCTTTTCTGTTGGAATGTTCATTTGTGCAGTGTTTTAGACCCCAGTTATAAGGAATTTCATATGGCATCTGTCTTTCTCCTTCTGACTTGCTTCACTCAGTATGAGGGTCTCTAATTCCATCCATGTTGCTGCGAATGACATTATTTTATCCTTTTTTATGGCTGAATAGTATTCCGTCATGTATATATACCACATCTTCCTAATCCAGTCATCTGTCAATGGACATTTGGGTTGTTTCCATGTCTTGGCTATTGTGAATAGCTCTGCAGTGAACATGCGTGTGCAGGTGTCTTTCTCCAGGAAATTTTTGTCTGGATATATGCCCAAGAGTGGGATTGCTGGGTCATATGGCAGTTCTATGTATAGTTTTCTGAGGTACCTCCACACTGTCTTCCATAGTGGTTGCACCAGCCTCCATTCCCACCAACAGTGCAGGAGGGTTCCCTTTTCTCCACACCCCCTCCAGCAATTGTTGTTTGTGGACTTGTTAATGATGGCCATTCTGACTGGTGTGAGGTGGTATCTCATGGTAGTTTTGATTTGTCGTCTATTTTTAAAATTGTATTTAAATTCAAAAAATAAGAAAATTAGTATCTGTTTTCTTTTTTTAGCTCAGTTTTTAAAGGATCAGCAGTGTGTGTGTATCATTTATCTGATATACAGACCGTGTTTAATGGGCCTTTTGCCCACAAAGAAGGGCCAAATCATCAGCTGATTTCCTACCAAGGTAGAATTCCATATCCTCGCCCTGGAACTGTAAGTATCCAGCAAACTTTCTTATTTATTTTACTTTTAAAAAAAAATATAATTTACTAAGATAAAGCTATCATGTTGATGTTTATTAAACACAACCATAGATCTACTGGTATTTCAGCTCACAAGTTCCTGTATTTGGGATTTATAAATATGTTATATATGTTATAGTATTCTATACATTTTTTAAAGTACTGTTGATAGTAAAGCTCATTTATATTTCAAGACAATAGGGTAGTTAGACAGGGAATCAGTATTTTCCTAACATTACTGGCATAAAAAACGTAGCTTGGAAAGCATTAACATTTTAGAGGCAGTCTAAGAATTTGAATACTAGTTCCTTTTCACAGTCCTTCCTTATATTAAGGAACCTCACCTATTTCAATGAAGGAATAACCATGTGACAATTAATTTAGAAATAAACCATGTGGATATATTTCAATTTTGGGGGTATATTTAGTTTAAAATTGTATGTTGCATATTGCTCAGAAAAATAACATGGTATATGTGAGCAATTAATGACAGTGAAAGTGATGTTATAATTTAAATAAAATATTTATAAAGTTTTGAGGCATGGAAATATAACCATGTCTTATAATATTTAAGTGTGCCCTATTAAGGGGCACACTTAAAACTAACTTTTCTAGCCAAAGTTACAGACAGTGCACTGACAGGTTGAGTTTTTCTAGTACTACAGTGATCATTGTCCTACTGTTTGTTTTTCATTTGGCCCATAATAATGCTGCATTGCATTCTATAATATTGATTAGCTTCTGTCTCTGTAAAATATAGCACACTGAGAGCATGTTGCACAGTTGACCATCAAGAGAATATAATTTTTTTATATCTTTGAGTTTAATAAAATAAGGTTATATTTATAAAATGGGATGGATGTGAGTAAAAGGTATGATTTTGTAGAAAAGAAATCTGAGACTAGTTATGAAAATAACATTTCCTAAACAAAATGTTCTTCTTTTTATTTGAATATGAAGTTCTCTTTGTCAATATGCTTTGACATATATCCTACATAATTTTTACTGACTCCTGATTCACCTGATTTTTGGTTATTGCTAGAGTTTCTTTGCATTGTATTATTTACTCCTTGTTTTTTCATTGTCTTAAAAAATACTGCTGTTAATTTTTTTTAATAGGAAAAATAATATTAAAGCCTTTAAAGGACATGTTTGTTCAAAATCGAAAGGGCTCCGGCGTGGTTCCCTGGCTAAGAAGCCCAAAGCTTGATCATTGATATGTATTTTATTAGGACACTTTTAATTAACTTTGGAAAGATTATCAGAATTGCTACTTGTCCATGAAGGAAGTTTTAAAAACCTGTAGGGGGAGTTCCCGTCATGGCGCAGTGGTTAACGAATCCAGTTAGGAACCATGAGGTTGCAGGTTTGATCCCTGGCCTCGCTCAGCGGGTTAACGATCCGGCATTGCTGTGAGCTGTGGTGTAGGTTTGCAGACGCGGCTTGGATCTGGCGTTGCTGTGGCTCTGGCGTAGTCCGGCGGCTACAGCTCCGATTTGACCCCTAGCCTGGGAACCTCCATATGCTGCGAGTGCAGCCATAAAAGGACAAAAAAAAAGACAAAAAATAAAAATAAAATAAAAAAATAAAAAGCTGTGGATAATCATGACTGGCAACCAAGTCTTTCCATAGAATTCACAATCTCCTTCTAAATGATCTCTCTTTGATGCTTATAGCTCAACAGAAAAATGGAGTAAACATGTAATTGTTTGCTATCACACAAGGAAAAGAAAGAGATATATCCACCTTAGGGTACCTCAGGCTGGGGTATGTTTGATAAGAAGTAGGGATTTAAATAAGAGAAGGAAAAGCAAAGGAAAAGCTGAGCAACTTGCAAATTCCATCATAATTCGAGGCTCTCATTATTTCATTGAGTGTGCAGTTAACTTATTTTCAGGTGATTCACTGATAACATATCCAAAGATGTCATATTTTTTAGAATTACTTGGTATTTGAATTTGAGTAGTCGCTTCATCTTAAATCAGAAAATTGGTAGGTGGTGGTGATTGCTTATGCTTTCATCAGTTATTCTTTTGGACAAAGTACATATAGGATTAGTGCAGGAGCAATTGATTTGTAAACTGAATAAAATTCTCTTATTTCCCAAATAAAACCTTAAGAGAAACTGCACAGATAAAGAAAAAAAGAGAACTATGCTTATTGAATTAGGGTTCAAGTCCTCAGAGCCTCAGTGAATGTGTTGGAGTCAGCTTGCGCCTGGCTGGCAAGAACAGATTTAGTTTTTACCTCATCTCAGTTAAAGACATCACAGTAGCAATTTGATATCGGCCATGGTGGAAGTACTCATGCCATGGAAACTGGCAGATGTTGCAAGTTGGGGGCGGGGGAGGTCCTAAAGAAAAGGGCCCTCCCTGGGCCCCCGTGCCTTTTACAACTGTTCACCCAAATAGCAGCTCAAAAGGATTCAGAATCACAGAAAAACACTCATGTCAAATAGTAATTATCCTACATAAATGTGGGAAAAGATAAACCCTTTTTAGTAAAACAGAATAAACCAATGCTAAATTAGAAAAATCTGCTAACAGTCCCACTTTTCACTATTTCCAAGTTCCTGAGAATAAGCATTTTTTCCTATTCCAAAGCAGTGTGGAATAAGCCAGGGCTTAGTGACACACATCTGGAGCAGACTCCATGAAAAAAGGGAGTAGTCAGTAATGAGACATATTTCTATAATGCGGTTTCTTACATCTGGTGCTGAGACCAGAGCAAGTTCTTTAAATTAAAAAAAAAAAAGAAAGAAATTGTCAGATGAGTGATCCTTCGGGAATAAAAAAAGCTGGGTGGAGGAATAACCTCTGGAACTCCTCCTGGAAAAGCATAACCTCCCTCAAGATTTGGGCCCTCCACCCTTCCCTGAGCAAAATACCATGAAGTCAGCTCTCTGACTCAGACTGGCCAGTGTCTGTCTCTTTCCTGGGCTTCCCGGGTTTAATATCGCACTCGTAGCCAGAAGATGTAAAGCCAAGTGACCTAGAGCATTCCTTTTTCTCTAGGGTTAAAAATGTTGCCTCTGAAGTCCTCCCAATTTAGGATCAACTGTTATCACCCTGCTTTACTTCCCTACACGGTAGTCCAGTTGCTGGGCCAACTTCATAAATATATGACTGGATTCTTAAAGAAATGACAATGGCAGAAACCCTATACCCTCATTCTAATGTTTCCTGTAGGTGCTTTTTATAAAGCATGGTTGATAGCTGTTTTAGCAAACTGCCCTAGCTAGCAAGCCCAGATCAGTAGAAAGAAACCTGCCAATTGTATCATAGTGTTTTTCCATAAGTAATATAATTTTTTGGAAGAAACAGGACACCTTTGGTATGTTGCAAAGGGCAGCCAAAGACTGCAGATTTTCTCTGTGGCTGAGCTAACATACTACATTATTCTGTTGCAACATGTATAAACCTTCTGTAGAAGATTGTGTTTTCTTATACTATCCTATTAAAGCAGAAACTCACAGAAGAATTCAGTTTTAACATCTGTTTATAAGTGGACCAGAACCTTCTGCTTCAGCCACCGTGCTTTGAACAGGTCTGGGACCAGCAAAAGAACACAGAAATTCATCATCCATATAGTTAGTGCTGGCAAGAAAAAGAGAAATTTTTGCTGGCACTTTTGTTGATTGTATGCATTTTTAAAATTGTTCTTAGATTAGAAGCATTTCCATTCCTCACATTTAAAAGTGTTCGGGTAGCAGAGTTCCCACTGTGGTGAAGTGTCTTTGCAGCTCCAGGACACAGGTTGGATCCCCCGGCCACCACAGTGGGTTAAAGGATCTGGCTCAGAGCTGATCCCTGGCCCAGGAAATCCATATGCCATGAGGTGGCCAAAAAAGAAAAAAAATAATAATAATAAAAGCATTCAGTTATCATAGTTTATAATAAAATTGAGCACATGACGCATGTAGACATGGAAGTTAATTACATATTGTTTCACATAATTCAAGACATGTGAATAAAGCAGACACTAAGTATTATTGAAGTCTAGACAAGAAGGAGATTGTTGTGGGACAGCCTTATTTGGAAAGTCATATATAACATGAGATTGAGCTAGCCTGGAAGGGTAATTGATGTAGGTAATTTAGAGAAATAAGGAGGGATGTTTCAGGCAAAGGCTACCGTGTACGTTACAAGGCAAAGATAGAATGGTGTAAGTGAGTCCTATCTCTGCATGGGCTTGAAGGACTGGAGCAAAGGGCTCTTTTAAACAGTGGAGGATAAACGCAAGGAAGATGAGGGCCATCTGGTGCATAAGCACAAGTCTTCAACTATGTAATTCTTTGGGGTATTTAAATAAAGGGCCGAGATTATCAAGGGTTTAAACATAAGATCAGTTTCTCTCAGAACCAAGGTTCCAAAGACCAATCCTAGAAACTAGGCCAGATTCTGGAATATCATTTATTCCCACTCGTTTATCCTATACCACTCGTCTTTCAAGTATTAGGTCAAGCTCATTTTAAACATGCCAGTCACTCCTTCTGTGACTACTTTTGTGTTTATTAATTTATTTTTATTTACTTATTTTTTTAAGGGCAACACCTGTGGCACAAGGAAGTTCCCAGGCTAGGGGTTGAATCAGAGCTACAGCTACTGGCCTGCAACACAGCCACAGCAACATGGAATCCAAGCCACATCTGCAACCTACACCACAGGTCTCGGCAATGCTGGATCCTTAACCCACTGAGCTAGGACAGGGATCAAACCTGCATCTTCATGGATACTAGTCAGATTCGTTTCTGATGAGCCACTATGGTAACTCCTGAGTTTATTTTTATGTGTCTTTAGCCTCAACTCCTCTCTCTTTCCTTCACTTTGCACTCTATGATTCAGAATAGCCCCAAGAATTATAGTTCACTAAATACTCCAAAGTCTTTTATCACTAAACCTCTTCACTAACTCTGACAGCCTTAAGTTCTCTACTATTCTAAATTCATTTTTAAAAGATTGGCTCTTGAATATATATAGCAATAGATCGTGAACCAAACTCTATCACTTATTTTATATTTCTCTTAAATTAGTATTATGTCTTAATTCTTATGTTGCTTTGACTATTTCCATCTTCCCTGCTAGAACACTTAGGTCTAAGAAATGTTTATAAATGTTTATAAGCTTCTTATTCTTATGTCCACCACGGGGCACACCAAAATGCACTTTGAATAAAGGTTGTCCAGAGAATGGACATATGAATTAATATGTGAATATAAGAATACTGAAAACTAGTATAAATGGATGAGCATATTAGAGCAGGTGCTCAAGAATACCTGAGAATAGGAAAGAAACTGGGAAAAGCAGCAATTGCTGACACTTCCTTAACAGGACATTCTCATTGTTCCTTGCATTTCTCTTAGCATGCCATCAATCAAAACATTAAAATGTCTTTACTGAAAAAAAGGAGTGCTTATCGCTGCTTGATAAACAGAAAGCTAGAACTGGAGAAAAATAAACACTTTTAAGGAAAAGTTTAACGAAAATTACTTAATGGCTATTTGTAGAGGAGAATTATCCTTCTGAAGAATGAGACAGCAGCCCAGCTAATGGAAAAAGGCTTCATTTTGTGGCAGCATGTGGGTGTTATATTATCTTGAGGTTTCAGAACACATGCTTTCATGTATCACAAGGTGAGAGGTATCTTAATCACATCTTATTTATACATGGCAGTGTGGCAATGAGCAAACTCACAGGTCCAAATAGTATGCAAAGGATAATCATTTTTTGTTCTTGTCACCATCATTATCACTTATTCTGTATCTTATCTGCAAGTTTTATGCAATGAACTAATGGAAAAATTATTTATTGTCAAAAAATTCTGCAATTATGAAAATAAACCTATACTACAAGACACTTGTTTCTAAGCAAGAAGTTCTTTGTCAATATTAAACAAAAGTCCCAAATGGGGAACATTTGAGAGAATGTACAATAATTAATTAGAGTTGACTTGTTTGGGTTACCTATTTAATAACAGCAGTTTTGAGAGTTCCTACTATGGCACAATTGGTTAAGAACCTGACTGCTGCAACTTGGGTTGCTGCAGAGGTGCAACTTCGATCCCTGGCCCAGCACAGTGGGTTAAAGGATCGGGCATGCTGCACCTGCCGTGTAGGTTGTGCTTGCAGCTTGTATTCAACCCCTGGGCCAAGAACTTCATCTGCCACTGGTGCAGCTATAATTTTTTTTAATTTAAAAAACTGCAGTTTTGAGCAACAAACATAATGTTTTATATAAATTTCAATCACTATTAAGTAAAACCCAGAAACTAGACACTTGTAATTTAATAGGCTTATCACACATAAAAAGAGTTGCTAACTGGAAATGACAGAAGTTGCCTAGTAATATATGCTAACTTTGGATCTCTCTGGAACTTAAAAATGAGAGTGCTTGCAAATATTTAAGGAGACATCTCAGCTTAGCAAACCATAATTAGTGGTGTTTTATGAAGGGCTGGAGCTATTTAAATTGCCCATGTATTTGTTCTTTCCATGTTTTCATTCAATGAGCAATATATTTCCCTTTTTCCACTTTGTGTGAGGACTGAAGGTAGAAAACACCCATAATGCTACACTTTTCAGAAGTATGGAACACATCCATTGGTTTAGAATACCCTCTTTGTCCTTATTTGTTCTCTTATTCTAGGCAATTTCTAAACACATATATTTAAATATAATACTTTTTCCTAAAAGAAAAGTATATGATCCCCAGATGAAAGTCTAGGTAATGAGATAACAAATGAGAAGCTTAGTTTCATTACTTGCCTCCTATCTCTCTTTAGTGAAGTCAGGTAATTTGCTCCTTAATTCCTTCTACAAAAAGAGAATTGTATTTACTAGTACTGTAGAAAGTTCTAGTAATGTTAACTGGTCAAAGTTAGTATAAAAATTGCATTCAAGATGATACAATTTAAATGAGTGAGAGCACATTAGTAATTTACTGAGATTTATCTGCAAATGTGGAACTGCCTGGCAGTACTGGCCCGAAAGCACTAACATTATATGATAGCTGTTACATGTGTTTAACCCAAAGGTTTCTGTCTCTAAAGTTGTTTTTCTTTTTTTCCATTGAGTTGATGTTAAAATTTTTGCAGATTTAATGTACAATTCAGCATTTCTATCTTCTGTTGAAATGTCATCACACTAGGCTTATAATCCTGCATAGGAGCAGTCAACTAGAAATAAGTATTCATTGCCACTTTTGAATAAGGTATAATTTTCCATTTTTTACTGTCCCCATCACATCTTACTGTTTACCAGAGATGTCATACCCATTGCAGTTAATCAGAAAGCTTATTTGCTGCTTTCCTTTCACTTTGTACCTCTCTAAAAAGGATAAATGAAAACTTGAACAGTAGTGCTTTTGTTTGTGTGTGTGTGTGTGTGTGTATAACCAAGTATTTGTGTTTCTAAAAGCAGAGATGTTGACAGTGTTTAATCAGATTAGAAAACTGTTTGTATGTGTTAAAAGATTATGTGTTGCTCATATAACTTAACACTCAGATCCTATTAGTGAGTGAATTTAAGTTCCAAACTTTGGCATTTCACAGTCTACCCTTGCATTTGGCCTCAGGTGCCCTGTAAATAGAATCTTCTCAGAAGCCCTTGTCATGCCCCCTTTCTAGAACCACTGAAACTATCCAACGGTTGTTTTTAGATCTCATTATTGCTTCCTCTGTGCCCCTTTAAGTGTGAATCTTCTCTCATCACTAGAATTGAGGCCCCTGAACCAAAATTGGATGCTAGGTATAAGAGGGTAATTCACTCATTCAGCTGATAATGGTCAAAAATTTACTCTTTGTCAGCTTCACTATAGGTTTCAGGGTGAAACAGTGAACAAAATATACCCAGTTAATATTTATGCATATCTTACATGCTCGAGGGAGAGACAGACATTCTCGAGGGAGAGACAGACAATAAAGATCAAGCTGCAAATATATTGTACACAGGTAAATAGGACTGTGAAGAAAAATAAAGCAGGCTAAGGAGATAGAGATTGAAGATAGCCTAGGGGAGTTATTTTTATATGAGTCATCACCTTTTAAGGAAGTAATTTTTGAGCTGATAAGGAGGTAACAGAGAATGCCATGGTGTTGTCTAGAGAAGAGTAATCCAGACAAGGGACAGCAAGTGCCAAGTTCTGGAGGGGGGAGCAGACTTGAGGCTCAAAAAAAGCCAGAACTATGGGAGTATTAGATACAATGCAGGCCAGACATTCAGGGGCTTATAGTCATGCTAAACTTTTGGGATTTTATTCTAAGAGTAATGAAAGTCACTGGAGTGCTTTCCAGGGGGAAATTACCAGGTCTCACTTACCGTATCCAATCTAAGAACCCTCTTTGGGATGGGGGAATCAGATGGAATAAAACTCTCACACATTAGACATTGAATTTGATAATGATAATCTAATGACAATCTATTATTTTAGCTAGTAGCAGCTAAATTATATCCACGAGACTTTTTTTTTTTCTAACAACACTGGAATAAATAGAATAAGAAGTAAAAGTTAGAAATAGAATAAGAAATAGAAAAATGATGAATGAGAAGAGTGAAAAGTTATATCATATACAAAATAGCATCAGTTCCTCTCTGAAAACAAATAGGGCAGAATAAGCGAACTTAGCTTATGTAAATGATCAAATTATACACCTTATATATTCATTTTCTATGGATAGTACTATTTATATTCATGCTGTTTTCTCAATGGGTAGCCAGATTCGCTTATAACAACTTAAATTTCTGTTTTTTTAAATAGAGGCCTTTTGATGATTATTATAATAATAAAGTGACTATTTTATTAACTCAATTTCTTTAAAAAATATTTTTAGTGCCCAGGAGGAGCATTTACACCCAATATGCGAACCACCAAGGAGTTCCCGGATGACGTTGTCACTTTTATTCGGAACCACCCTCTCATGTACAATTCCATCTACCCAGTCCACAGAAGGCCTTTGATTGTTCGTACAGGCACTGACTATAAGTACACAACAATAGCTGTGGATCGAGTGAATGCTGCTGATGGTAGATACCATGTCCTGTTTCTCGGAACAGGTAAGTATTTGAGCTCAAACTATGCTTAATATGTAATAAAAGAGCACAGCAGGTATGGGCGTGATACTGGAATCAGAAAAAGTCTCATGTTTACTCCTGTCTGACCCCCGGGGTCTTTAGTGTCTCTATCCCTCAGCTTCTACATCTGTAAAATCAAGTTGAAATAAATTACTTTTTAGGGTTATTGTGAGGAACAAATAGGGTAATATTTGTAAAGCACCTAGAACAGTTTCTGGCATTTATAACAGTGAAATAAAATAATAAAAAGATGAATGAATGGGAAATTTTAAGTATGAGTATTCTCACAACTGTTACAAATTCTGTCACTTCATAAATGCATGGAGTCATCTATGCTTTCCTGCCATCTCCAGGACTTTTCTCTTTTCTCTATCAGAGTATTATATACTTTATTCTTCATTGAATCTTTGGTTTAGAAACTTCAAGTCAGCATATGAAACTAGACCTTTACTCACTTACTGCCACCTCTGTTGTACTGCTGATTTTGCCACGGTCTTCAGTGAATCACTGAAGTGTGTAGAATCACTCTTTACCTGTTGTTCCAGCCACAAGCCCATAGGAGTTCCTTGTCAGTTTCCTTCATTACATATTCTTTGCCCATCTCGTTCATTCATTGGTTCTAAGTAGACTGTGCAAACAAATCCCAAATGTGTATCTCTAGTCCTTGCCATTTTCTGAGCTTAATGATTTGCATTTACAACTTATTGTTAGATAACACAAGATGTATGACCCATTAACATTTCATATATCATGCTTCAAACTCATATCTATTCACTTCTAAGACTCTTTAACCAGTGCTTAAACCAGTCTCTTATATTCATTACCACACATTCCTCCCAAGGGTCTTTTTCTCCTCGATACATAATTTCCCTCTAGGCATATCACTATGCTTGGTAAACTTAATAAATATTTGTTGAGATGTAATGAAAATCACAACTATATCCATTGCTACTCATACAATGAAATGAATTCATAACTGATTGCAAAAGCTAATCTTCATTTGCGTATAAACTGTGTTTTCCAAAGATGTTGCTTCCATATACATAAAATACGAAGAGCTGCTTTTAGCCTTGATTCAGATCATCCAATGTGGAGTTTAAATTTGAAAAAAATTTATTTTTTCCTGAAGTGGTCATTTAGAGTTGCACCCCTCCCTAATGTCTCACATTACTCAGAGAACAGTATCTGCTTTCTTGTTTTCCTTTTGAAGCATGTCTTAAAGGTAGACCCTTTTATTCCCAGTTTTATGAAGATAAAACTGGCATACATTACTGTGTAATTTTAAAGTGCAAAATATAATAGTTTGACTTATGTATATTGTGCGATAATTATCGGAATAAGTTTTGTTAACAACCATCATCTTATTTGGATACAATAAACAGAGAGAAAAAAATTATTTTTCCTTCTGATGAGAAATCTTAGAACCTATTCTCTTGACAACTTGCTTATATACCAATCATAAAGCAGTGTAACTGCAGTACATACCATAATCTATACTACATCTCCAATACTTATTTATCTTATAACTCGAAGTTCATACCTTTTGGTTGCCTTCGTTGATTCTCCCTCTCCCTACTTCCTGCCTCCGGTAATGAATGTAGTTTTTCATTTTGTTTTTGTTTTTTTATATTCCACATGTAAGTGAAATCATACGATTTTTATTTTTCTCTGTATAACTTATTTCACTTAGCATAATGCCATCAGGGTCCATCCATGTTGTCATAAAAGGTAAGATTTCATTCTCTTTTTATGACAGAGTAGTATTCCATTGTATTTTTATTTATTTATTTTTCATAACAATGAGTTTTATTTCAATTATAGGTGTACAATGATTATCACAGGTCGATGTGATACATTTTGTGTCCCAAACCCACAGTGCATCCCCCCCAGATTGTCTTATTTGAAAAACCAAGGTTTTCCAAAATCTGTGAGTCATTGTCTGTTCTTCAAAGAAGTTCATTGTGTCACTTTAGTTGCCACATGTAAGCGGTAGCATTGGGTGTTCCTGTCTCATTGTCTGACTGGTTTCACTTCGCATGATAATTTCTAGGCCCATCCACGTTGCTATTAATGTTGTTAGTTTGTTCCTTTTAATGGCTGAGTAATAATCCATTGTGTGTATGTACCATATCTTCCCTATCCACTCCTCTGTCGATGGGCATTTAGGTTGTTTCCATGACCTGGCTTCTTCCCTCTCTAGCTGCTTTAGATGTAAGGTCAGGTTGTTTATGTGAGCTTTTTCTTGTTTCCTGAGGTAGGCTTGTATTGCTATATACTTTCCTCTTAGAACTGCTTTTGCTGCATCCCAGAGGTTTTGGAATGTCGTATCTTTGTGTCATTTGCTTCTAGGTATTTTTTAATTTCCTCTTTGATTTCTTCAGTGATCCATTTGTTGTTTAGTAGCGTGTTGTTTAGACTTCATGTGTTTGTATTTCTTGCCATTTTTTTTGTTGTTGTTGATTTCCAGTCATATAGCATTGTGGTCAGAGAAGATGCTTGATATGATTTCAGTTTTCTTAGAGTACTGAGGCTTGATTTGTAGCCCAGGATGTGATCAATCTTAGAGAATGTTCCATACACACTTGAGAAGAATGTGTATTCTGTTGCTTTTGGATGGAATGTCCTGTAAATATCTATTAAGTCCATCTGATCTAATGCTTCATTCAGGACCTGTGTTTCCTTATTGATTTTCTGTCTGGATGACCTGTCCATTGCTGTAAGTGGGGTGTTAAAGTCCCCCACTATGATGGTGTTATTGTTGATTTCTCCTTTGAAGGTTGTTAGCAGTTGCCTTATATATTGTGGTGATCCTATGTTGGGTGCATAGATATTTAAAATGTTTATATCTTCTCCTTGGATTGATCCTTTGATCATTATGTAGTGCCCTTCCTTGTCTCTTAAAATGTTCTTCATTTTAAAGTCTATTTTGTCTGATAGGAGTATTGCTACTCCGGCTTTCTTTTGATGCCCGTTTGCATGGAATATTTTCTTCCATCCTCTCACTTTCAATTTATATGTGTTCCTAGAATTGAAGTGGGTCTCTTGAAGACAGTATGTGTATGGGTCTTGTTTTTGTATCCATTCGGCTAGTCCATGTCTTTTGGTTGGGGCATTCAGTCCATTAACATTTAAGATAATTGCTGATATATATGTTCTTATTGCCATTGTATTAACTGTTTGGGGTTTTTGTTGCTCTTTTTTTTACCCTGAAGTTTTAATATAGGAGTCTATATACAAATGAGATTGTTTTAAGCTGTTGGTTTCTTAATCGCACGTGCGTCTCCAGTGACCTACATTTGTGCTCTCTTCTCATGATTTCTGATTATGGTAGCATAATTGTGCATGGATGATTTAGTATCTTTACTGTATATATGCCTTTACTGGTGGACCTTGTCATTTGTGATGTTTTTGTTTCTGGCTGTGGCCTTTTCTTTTCTTACTAGAGAAGTTCTTTAGGATTTGTTGTAAAGCTGGTTTAGTGTTGCAGAAGTCTCTGATCTCTCCTTCAAATCTGAATGTGAGCCTTGCAGGGTAAAGCAATCTTTGTTGGAAGTTTTTCCCTTTCATCACATTTAGTATATCATGCCACTCCCTTCTGGCCTGCAGAGTTTCAGATGAAAAATCTGCTGATAACCTTATTGGGGTTCCCTTGTATGTTGTTTGTTTCTTTTCCCTAGCTGCTTTCAAAATTTTCTCTTTGTCTTTAATTTTGGTCATTTTGATTAATATGTGTCTCGGGGTGTTCCTCCTTGGGTGTATTTTATATGGTACTCGTTGCGCTTCCTGGATTTGAGTGAGTGGTTCCTTTCCCATATTAGGGAATTTTTTGGCTGTAATCTCCTCGAATATTTTTTCTGTCCTCTTCTCTCTCTCTTCTCCCTCTGGCACCCCTATAATACGGATGTTGGTGTGTTTAACATTATCCCAGAGTTCTCTGAGACTCTGCTCATTTCCTTTCAATCTTTTATCTCTTTTCTTTTCCGCATTAGTGATTTCCACTAATCTGTCCTCCACCTCACTGATTCGTTCTTCTGCCTCCTGTATTCTACTGTTGGCTGCTTCTCGTGAATTTTTTATTTCAGTTATTGTATTTTGCATCTCTTCTTGTTTAATTTTTATAGCTTGTATTACTTTGCTCAGTGTTTCCTGTAAATTATCAGTCTTTGCCTCCAGTTTATTTCCAATGTCTTGCATCATCTTCAGCATCAACAGTCTAATGTCTCTTTCTGGGAGGCTGATAACCTCCTCATCACTGAGCTGTTTTTCTGGTCTTTTCTCTTTCTCCCTTATCTGAGTTAAAGTTTTCTGTCTTTTCATTTTTACAGGTTTTTGGTGTGATGACCTTTTTGCCAACAACAGAGTTGTAGCCTCTTTTAGGTCTGGCGTTTGCCTCCCCTGTGGCTAAAATTGGTGTGGAGGGGGTTGCTTTAGGCTTCCAGATGGGAAGGAGTGATGCCTGCCCACTGGTAGGTGGGGTTGATTCTTATCCCTCTGATGGGTGGGGCTTTGTCTCTGGATGATGTTAGAGGCTGGCTGTGTGCCTGAGGGGTCTTTAGGCAGCCTGTTTACTGATGGGTGGGGCTCTGATCCCACCTTGATTATTGTTTTGCCTGGGGCTTCTAAGCGCTGATGGGAGGGACCAGATTTTCCCAGAAATGGCCACCTCCAAAGAAATGCAGGCTTATGAATGTTCCCGAGAGCCTCACCTCCAATGCCCTTCCCCCACAACAAGCCACAGTCACCCCTGCTTTCCCAGGAGATCCTCCAAGAATCGCAGTCATGTTCCAACTGGATTCCTATGGAGACTGCTTTGCCCTGGGACCCAGTGCACGTGAAAATCTGTGTATGCCTTTCAAGAATGGGGTTTCTGTTTCCCCCAGTCCTGTGGAGCTCCTGCACACAAACCCCACTGGCCTTCAATGCCAGATGATCCGGGGGCTCTTTCTCCCTGTGCCCGATCCCCAGGCATGGGGATTTGATGTGGGGCTCAGAACTCTCAGTTCTGTAGCTGAGTCTCTGTGATGCAGTTACTTTCCAGTCTGTGGGGCTTCCCACCCGGGAGGTATGGGGTTGCTTCTATCGCGTAATCTCCCCTCCTACCTCTTGATGTGGTCTCCTCTTTGTCTTCTGGAGCAGAATATCTTTTTTGGAAGTTTACAGTCCATTTGGTTGAAGGCTGCTCAGCATTTGGTTGTGGTTTTGTTGTTTATTGGGAGAGAAGTTGAGCTCCAGTCCTTCTATTCCGACATCTTAATCCAATCTCCATTGTATTTTTAAACCACAATTTCTTTTCCCATCATCTGTCACTGGACACTTAGTTTGTTTCCACATCTTTGCTATTTTGAGTAGTGTTGCCATGAACATGGAGGTACAAATATCTTTTCAAGTTAGTGTTTTCTTTTCTTAAAAAGTAATCTGGTGTCATAGGTCATTTTTTCATGAAAGTCTACATAAAATATGTAGATCCCATAGATGGAATTTTCAAGTCTTATAAACTATTCAGATGGAAGTTTAGATGGAAGACAATAAGAAACATGCTTTTGAACAAATTATTTGGCTTTTCTTACCATGTAAGTATCTGGCACTTTTGCATAGACTTTTTTAGGTTGGTATTTAAACACTTGTGTCATTTTCAAAAACAGTATTTAGGCATATGTTTTTAATTGTAGTGGGAAGCTTCACTAATGACTGCTTACAAAGCCACATAAGTCTCTTGAAGACTATATATTCTAATAGGAAAGTGCATTGCTATGACAATGCCTCTGCCAACAACATCTTTCTGAATACATGGCAATTCACTTAACCATTGAAAATTACCCGCATGGTTATATCAGACCACACTATGATTTTTTAAAATGATTTCAATTTACCTGAAACTCTAACAAAAAGTATATTGTTATAAAATGTTTTCTGCTCGGGTTATTCTTGAATTTCTGGGAGATTTCTTCAAAAGAGAGTTCTCTGTGCTTCTTTGCTGCTAAAATTGAATAACATAGACTTTTCTGAAATAGAACTTTGGAAAATCACAGGTCACCATGCCTAGAATTTCTTAGCTTTGTGTATCTAAATGTCTTATTTGTTTTAAATATATAAGGATGCTTTAATTAGTGCCACCGTGAGGTGAGCTTCTCTCATGACTTCCCTTTTCTCTGGACCTTCATGGAAAATTCAAGGGAATTCTCTGAAGACATTACTTATCAAAGAAGTTGCCATAGGAAAAACTTATGTGACAATTCATTGGAATGTAAATAGTATAACTTATACTGTATTCACTTTGAATATTAAGAATGATTTCTGGTTTACAGAAACTCCATTATAGTGTGTGAGCTCAATGCCTGGTAGCTATTGCCCTTAGTCCATTGCAGTGTACTATTCTGGCTGAGTTTGAGAGGCTGGTAATCTGGCCTTCCATCCTCCTATGACTCCCTTACTAGTTTTTGGATGCTGCTAGATGTCAGGATAAGTAAACAAACAAATGCATACATACATATACACAAGGAAGGAAAGGAAAGAAAGAGAAAGAAAGGAAAGAAGGAAGGGAGAAAGAAGGAAGGAAGGAAAGAAAGGGAGGAAGGAAGGAAGGAAGGAAGGAAGGAAGGAGAAGATTTGTTCTCTGATTTTGTATTTCTTAGTTTGCATTTTCAGTTTCTATTTTAGGGGTCAGCAAACTACAACGTGGACTAAATGTAGCCCACTTACTGAAATATGGTATATCAACTAAGAATGCTCTTATATTTTTCACGATTAAAAAAAAGAATATTACAGAGCAGAGATTTCAGTTTTATTTTATTATAACACAGCCATATTATAGAACAGAGATTTCAGTTTTATTTTATTATAACACAGCCACATTCATTGATTTACATTTTTTCTGTGGCTGCATTTATGCAGCAACAGTAGAGATGAATAGTTGCCACAGAAATTGCTTATCCCACAGAGCATGAAATATTTATTGTTTGGTCTTTTACAGAAAGACCAAAGTTTACTTAATAATCATATAATTTTAGAAAAATTGAGACTTCCTAAAGGAGCTGTTTCCTAATATATAACTATAAACAGGAATTTATGATGTTGCTTCATATAAATACACCTTTAATCTCAAGTAAAAAATGTCTTACTGGAGCTCCCGCTGTGTTGCAACAGGATCGACAACATCTCCAGAGTACTGGGATGCAAGTTCGATCCCTGGACCTGCATAATGGGTAAAGGATCTGGCAGGCTGCAACTGTGGCTCGGATCTGATTCCTGGCCTGGGAACTCCATATAACACAGGGCAGACAAGAAAGATAAAGGAAAAAAGAAAGAACAAAAAATGTCTTGTTATTCTATTGATACTTAAAATAGAAACCAAGTTTACTTATTTTCCATTTATTTCTGTTACTACTTCCTCTCGAAAAGAACACAAGTTGAAAAAAATGTATTTTACAATCAGTTCCTTTTAAAATTTGGTAATATTTGTTGATATTTTGTAAAATTTAGTTTTTCTGGTTTTGTTTTTTTAGTTTTAGATTTTAGTATGAGTGCAGTGGGTATTTTTATGTTCCTTACTCTCCACTCTCTTTTTTTTCTTTTTTTTTCCACCTTTAGGAAAGGCTGTAAAACAGCAGGCAAGGGGTTCTCATAGGATTAGCATTTCTATTTTAACTTTGCCACCTGCTGCTAACATTCAGGCTATTTGTTGAAAGCTGACTGTAATGCACAGTGAGGAGATTTTTGTCTGTTTTCCTTTTGCCTTTGGTGTTATGAAAATATTTGTGTCTGGGTCAAATTCAGACATATTTTTTCAAATTTACATTTTTAGCACTAAATATGAATCAGAATGACGTAGTTTCTGATGAAAGAGTGGGAGTATTCTTGTGAATGGGTGTTAGAGGTTTAGGATGATTTAATGCCATTATGATTTTTTTTAATGTAGGGTTTATACATGTGCGGCTCTGCCAGAATTCTTATTATAGTATGTATTCTTTCATGCTTCTTATTAGCTTCTGTTTAAGTGGGGATGAGATCCGAGTTGGAATGCTGGCTCCATTAAGTCCTTTGAAAGTGTGGAGTTTTGAAGTGTGTGCCACATATGTGACTAAAGCCTTAATGTGTTTGCCTTGCAGCGTTACAGGATAACTAACTGCCTTCATAGTAACTAACCAGTTCTGGCAGTCATATCTCTTGGAATGGCATACTTAATGAACTGCAGAGCCAGGCATTTTGATTTTTAAGGTACTCCCAAAAATACTCACTATAAAATTTGATAGTTGGAGCAGTCCATTTGACTTCAGAAAGACTACCATCAGTTACATGTTGTGCATGAGTGTTACCGTAGGGACAATGTTTAGACTTCTCCTTTGGTTAAGAGCAAGAGCAAATCCCTTAGTAAGTCACTGGTTTTTAATAATATTGTGGTTCACTGCTTTCCAAAGCAGAAATGGGAAACTTCTGAGGATTTACCAAGGATTCTACAGGGATTTTCACAGCAGGAAATACTAATAGAACAGAGTGGAGTCATGACTGAATTGACGGGAGAAAGATGCTAAATCATGGTGTGATGACTGCTTGATCATGTAGATGAATAGCAAAAGGGATATGTGAAGAGAAAAAATGCAAGAGAGCCCAAACCATGATTGCCACTCCAGAGACAAATGACCTCATTTAAATTTTACTGTAAAATGACAATTTATTAAAAATAAATATATGGATAATTGCTGAAAAAATGTTCAAAACAAATTATTTTACTTTAAGCTATTCTTCAGAGATAGATTAAAAAGAGAAAAAGATAGCATAAAAATCTCATGTAATTATTATATAAATTTTAGTGTTGTTAATTTGCCTAAATTACCCACCTATTTATTTAGCATGTTTCTTATTATGCAAATAAGCATGCTCCTTCAAGTTTCTGAAATACTTTATTACTCTTATAATGATGCTAATTAAAGTTGTTTACAATGCTTATCTTTTGCCAGATAGGTTATTGGATCTCATCCAGTCCTTGTAACAACCCTATGAGGAATTGTGAGAATGTAGACTCCATAGGGAGCAAGGATATTTTTCTGACTTATTCATTGGTAGAGCCTCAATACTTAGAATAGTACATCACTCAATGTTGTCATTCCGTAGATATTATTTGAGTGAATGAGTGAATAAGCTATATTTACCATCCAGTGTGTTTGGATGAAAGCTCAGACAAGTGAAGATCACATAGATATTGAGTGTATGATACAATCAGATATAACTTCTTACTGTCTGATTTCACATCCTGAGCATTTATCCTCTTCATATTACCTTGTCTACCATCACTTTATATTATTTTTCTCTTATTCATTTAAGGTTATTTCATTTATAGTGTCTCATTTTACTGTAAATTAAGTGCTTCATCCACGCATATCAAGAAGATACTGCTGGAGTTCCCTTCGTGGCGCAGTAGGTAATGAATCCGACTAGGAACCATGAGGTTGCGGGTTCGATCCCTGTCATCGCGCAGTGGGTTAACGATCCGGCGTTGCCCTGAGCTGTGGTGTAGGTTGCAGACGCGGCTCAGATCTGGCGTTTCTGTGGCTGTGGGTAGGCTGGCGGCTACAGCTCTGATTAGACCCCTAGCCTGGGAACCTCCATATGCCACGGGTGTGGCCCTAAAAAGCAAAAAAAAAAAAAAAAAGATACCACTGATGTGTTGACAGTCAACATTAGCATCAGCATTGCTTTGTTTGAATTACATCACTCACTTTTACCCATCTGCACATGGTCAGCAAGTCTTACATGTGAACAAGCTACATCTTAAAATGTGACAGAGAAGACTTGCAGCAGACTGGATTTGTATGTGAATTAACCTCTGAGTTTTACATCTTTTTTATGTCAGTCACCATATATTTAGAAGTGAAGAAAGTAATTTTTTGGGGGAGAGGAGAGAATGAAAAAATGGAATAGTTCTTCATCTTTTGATGTATCACTAAATCTTTGTGCATTTTAAAACATTTTAAAATGGAGCTTATATCTGTTCCACATATCTTATGCACTCACCAAAGAACATATAAACCTAATTTGAATGCCTCTATTTACTTAAAATAGATTTTGCATATTCAGTAGATCTATATGAAGAATTTTAGAACATCTCTCAAGAGGAGAGATGGCAATGATATACTCTGTATCACTGGCTCTTTTACTATTTAATCACTGATAAAACAATTATAGTTAAACTTCATCCCTGTATGTTGCCTTCATTTAACCCCATTGTTTTTATGTGAATGTAAGAAAGTTTTCTAGCCTAAAGCCATTAATTTATGAAGTCTTTGTCTGTTTCTTAAGAAATAATCACACTATATTCTTGTTCTTCATGCATTGCCAAGATTGCCTTAAGCAGACTTGCCTGAAGTAGCCTTCGTCCTGAGGAGAAAATCTCACAGCCAGGCCAGATCTTTTCTTACATGACTACACAGAGGAGGTCTATAGCTAGGTGGCAGTTCTGGTAGTGGTCGTTGTGGAAAGCCAGTTTGTTTTTTTGTTTTTTTGTTTTTTAAATTTCTGTGGAACTTCTTGAGAAGAGTTCAAATTGGCAAAGATGGAAAGAAATGTTTCACTGTAAAATATGAACTGTAATGTGAATAGGACCAAAAAGATTTGAAACTGAGTTTTCTGAAGTGAGTATGTGGTATTAGAGTCATAAGTATTTTACTTAGGTGTGTGCTTATTTTTCTATTCCACTAATGTGGTAAACATAATAACAGTCCCCCAAAGATTATGTCCTAATCCTTGGAACCAGGTCCCACAAAGCTGCGATTAAATTGTAAGCCTAGCGGCATTCCTTTCTGGAGTTCAAAGTCTCTTCCAAACTCACATGATTTTTGGAAAAATTAAGTTCCTTACTGATGCAGGAATGAAGCCACTTCAGGTCCCTGCTGTTGGTCCTTCAAACATGGTTGTTTGCTCCTTCAATCTGCTAAAACGGTGTTTCATACAATGCAGCATAATCAAGGGATTTATGTACTGTCAATTTAGCATTATTCTGTGGGCTAGAAGCAAATCACACATGCCACTTGCACTCTCAGAGAGAAGTTATGCAAGAATGTGACTTACTAGGGTTCCCCTTAGAGTGGGTCAGTCTCTGCTCATACACATTTAAAGAGATCACATTAGCATTGATGCAAAAGGTGTATTACAGAGAGAGAAGAAGACCAGTTAGGAGACTTACAGTGTTTTGTTTTGTTTGTTTGTTTATTTTTTGGTAGTTTTTTGATCAGAGAAAGTTTATAGGAAGGCCAAGCAAGAATAAAGGTGACTTATGCTCAAAATCTTCAAACTCCTCCCGTGTTTTTTTGGGGGAAGTTTTTATAGGCAAAATCTGGGCGAGGCCTGCAGGGTGTGTGACTCTTCTGATTGGTCGGTAATGAGGTAGCAGATCATACTCAGGAATCTTGATCTCAGCCTGAAGCCATCTTCCTCCATCTGAGTCTGGGCTTTAGTTCTTGCAGAAGAACTCAAAGATACTGTTATGCATATTCCTTGAGGAGGAACCAGAACGCTGCCCCAAAGCTACAGTGTTGTTTCTTGACTATTCTCCCTTGTCTTTGTAGACCCTACTTTCCCTGATTAGCAACTCTTTGAACCTGTCCTTGGGAACCCAGGAAGGGTCATGGAGGCTGAATAAAGCCTGTTTCCTATAAACAAGACACAAGGACCCAGGAAAAGTTTTGTTCCCAGGAAGGTCCCACAGGGTCCTTCTCGGTTTCAAACACCCCCCACCCCTGCCTTTTTTTTTTTTTTTTTTTTGATATTCCTAAATCTTGAGAACAGATGTTGGACAGGAAAGGAAAAATTGTTTGTATAGAGAGGTTAATCATAAACTCAGTGAAATAACTCAGTTTTAGGGGCTGTTTCATTTCCCCCTTTCCTTTCAGCCTGCCCCAAATCTTTCAGGGGATGAGGCAATAACCACTCCGGCTACTTCCTACTGGAACAGGGCATAGGCCTGCCTTAGTTTGGGGGAATGGACACAGATTTGGGAATATTCCTGAGTTCCAAGTCTTGGATCCGAGTCTTGAATGATTAGGATCTCAGTCCCTTGATCTGCCATTTTGGTGTCACAGACTCAGTTACAAGTAGTTGGAGTAGTAACAATTGGAACTTTAATAGGCAAAGTTCAGGATAAAAAGCCTGAAACCCAGTCAGGACCTGGCACTTCAGGGGAGACTTGTAGCCTGGTAGTCAGTTGTCTGATTTTATCTAAATGGGTTTTTAACTTCTCATACATGTAACAGGAGCTGTCTCTTCTTTGCACTAACATCTGATTTAAAGCAACTTCATTATCGGCAAATTTATTTTTTGTTTTTTATTTTATTTTATTTTATCTTTGCTTTTCTAGGGCCGCACTCATGGCTTATGGAGTTTCCCAGGCCAGGGGTCTAATCAGAGCTACAGTTGCTGGCCTACACCGCAGCCACAGCAATGCCAGATCCGAGCTTCATCTGCAGTCCACACTACAGCTCATGGCAACACCAGATCCTTAACCCACTGATTGAGTCCAGGGATCAAACCCTCAACCTCATGGTTCCTAGTTGGATTCATTTCCGCTACGCCATGACAGGAACCCCATTATCGGCAAATTTAATAGTTACAAGAGGAGACCTTGAAAACATAAGGCTGCAGCTACCAGCTGACAGCAGACACTAATTTGAGAATAGCTGGTAGCATCCTGAATTTGAAACAGCTCAGAAAACTCAAGTTCTCAACAAGATCGGAATGTGTCTGAAATTACATCTGCAGTGGCCACCTGGTTTTACCTTGGATGTCTGAACCAGTAACTCCATTTTGACTTTCAGATCCATTCTCCTCAATGGCCAAGGAAGATGTACAATGCATTCCAAAAGACCATAAAGCATACTAGAGATATTTGTTTTTTTATAGCCAAGAAATTACAAGAGCCTAAATTAAAACATTGTTAGAGGTCAGAGATTGAGCGTGATTATCAAGAGATATTTAGGAAAAAGAAAGGACCTGATGATAACAAATTGAGTTGGGGCAGATGGACAGATGAAAAAAAGTGTCGAAAGTGTTTAGTAGATTTATGGTTTGGCAAAGGGCTGAAAAGAAGTGCCATTCACTGATCAAGGGAATATAGACTCAGCAAGCAGATTTGGAGAGTAATGAATTCCTTTTGAATGGCACACTTATCCATTATTATGGCCTGTTATGATTAGAAGCTGAATTTATCGCCAAAAGTACGTTATCTCTTTAAAACCTCACAGCAACCTAATGAGATAGAATCATTATCCCCATTTTAAAACTATAAACTGAGGTTCTGAGATATTAAATGGCTTGCTTAAGGTTGTGAAGCTTTTAGGAAGAGTAGTTAAATTCCAGCCCATGTCTGTTTTACACTTAAAGATTTTGTAGACCATCTAGATGGATAAGTTAAAGAGGGTGTTATTGTAGATATACTTCAACATGGAGAGTTGTGCTAGAGATAGAGATACAGAAGCTGTTAGCCATGTAGGTGTGAGTTGAATCCATGACAATTCTTGAGGTCAGTACAAGAACTATGCAGATAATGATTTAACTCTAAGGAGCTCTTTTTTTTTTTTTTTTGTCTTTTTAGGGCTGTACTTGCGGCATATGGAGGTTCCCAGGCTAGGAGGTCTAATTGGAACTGTTGCTTCAGGCCTACGCCAGAGACACAGCAACGCCAGATCCAAGCCATGTCTTCAACCTACACCACAGCTCGTGGCAACGCTGGATTGTTAACCCATTGAGCAATGCCAGGGATTGAACCCACAACCTCATGGTTCCTACTCGGATTCGTTTCCGCTGCGCCATGAAGGGAACTTGAGGAGCTCTTTTAAGGGTAGGAAAATAAAGAATATTTACCAAGGAAGTGGAGAAAAAGTGATCATGAAAGTCAAAGGCGAATAAGAGTAAATAATATCATGGTGACCTCAAGAAAAGAAAATAGCAGACAGGGAAAGAAGCAGTGGTCTAGATCATTAGATGTGGCAAAGTTATGTCAGAGTGACCTTGTTGTAATATGTTTCTTTCCTCATTAACCTATCTTCTTAAAGACCAGACAGTTTGAAGGGAGACATTTTCTGTGGAAAGAATGAGATATGAACATGAAATAATAAGGCGTTAGCCTGGGCAAGTCCTTGGTGAATTCAGAGGTAACTGAATGAAGAAGGGAAAGCACCTGTACCCAGAAAAACGGGGAGCTGTTCCAGGCTAACTTCTGTATGTGCTTTAATCTTTGAAAACTAATGCAGAACACCTTATCTTATGGTAGAAAGGGTGCAGGAAAATAAATTAATCAATGACCATAAATTCCCTAATCTCAGATGAGAGGTTCTTTTCCCCAGATAATAAAGGATTAAATAGAGTTAGCTCTAATTTTGCATCTTTGGAAATTTAGTTGTTGGATCCTGTATACAATCCGTCAAACCTTACATAGAACATACACCTGGATTATACAAAGTAAGTCCATTTGTTTTAAATTCAAATGTAAATAAAGTGTTAATGATGTAATACAATAAAGGATACTAAAAAGTGATATGTACATTCTAGTAATTTACAAAATCATAAAACATTAATTTTAGTGATTCCTGATACCCTATTTGAGTATTCTCTAGCTGTATCACCAGGAAATCCATGTGTTGATGGATTATCACTTGGTGTGATTCTAAATTAGAATTTTTCTAAATCATTACGGGTAAAATTAACTTCTAGAACTAGAACAAACGTGGTAAACTTATTGTTGGGGTCTGTGCACGCTTGTCAGAAGGAAGAATTTTCTGGTATGGTGATGTGAAGAGAAAGGAGAGTTTATTGAGGTAAGAGACACTGTAAGCACAGAGGGACGACTTCCTGATAATCAGGCCTAGATTTTCTTTATTTATGAAATATTGTATAATATCTCTAGGCCTGATTTTCTTTATGGATGCATTATAAAGACTAAATGAGATGATGTATATAAAACTTTAAGTGTACTGCCTAGAAATTAGTAAGCATTGTATATGTATATTTATTGAAGTCAATCATACCTGTCTATGAATATAAACGTATTTAAGTATTTGTGTGCATACACAGACATTTTTGAATTTCTGTTGCAAACCCTGATACTCTTCTGTTCCCTAGAAATAAGCAGTAAACAAAATACACAAAAGTCTTTCCTTTCATTAAGTTCATATTCTTGTGAGAAAAGACAGGCAGTGAATAATATGTACATAATTATTTTATAGTATTGCTTAAATTTGAGTATATTGTCATAGGAAAAGCAGAAAGGAAAAAAAAAACTTCAATATTAGATCATAGATGAATCTGCCTGTAATATGTGAGAGATTTTGTTTGGAAATCATAGCTAAAGGTAAAGCACTGGTATATAAGAATAGTAAGTAATTTATGTAACAGGAAGAGAGTGAGAATAAAGGACAATTTCAAACCACTAAGAGTAAAATTATACTTTCTGTAGAGTTTACAAGGAAGGTTCACGTAGACTTTTGCCTTTGATCTTGAATAGCTTTGTCAGGTGTGTAAAGCAAAGGCTGTATCTACACTTTATAGAGAAATAAAAAGGATCACAGGAGGCAGGTGCTCAAGTTTATATCATTTTCAGATTGGATAAAATGGCAATAGAGGATACTTTGACAGGTTTGGGGAAGCAGTCGTTTTGGCTTGTTTGGGGAAGCAATAGTGGTATAAGAACTGCTGTTAACCAGGCTGTTAATGAGCAATTCCTATCTACTCGTGAGAGCTAATTGCAAAAAAAGAACCATCGAAGAGTGCAGTCACACATGTACTCAACATTCAACATATGATTAAATAGTACTCACTGGTTGTATTCCTTCTGATGTAACTGCAGTTAGGCAGGCTCAATAGCAGTGTCCTGAATTAGTACAGTAGCCTTAGCAGGTTTACTTTTTAATGCTTAGATTCTGCTTTATCACTTTAATAATAGCCAGAACTCGATTTCAGCGTGTAGCTTTACCCAACTACATCTACTACATGTCTTCAATTATTATTTTTTTAATTGCTTCAGTTAAGGTTTTTTTTTTCTTTTTTTTGCCACACCCATGTCATGTGGAAGATCCAGGACCAGGTATCGAACCTAAGCTACAGCTGCGACCCATGCCACAGCTGTGACAATGCTGGCTCCTTAACCCACTGTCCACAAGGGAACTTCCTAAATATTTATTTTTTTGATCAAGAAAATTGAAAAAAAGCAAAAAAAAGCAATCAGTTATATTCTCTAATTTGAAACCAAATGTATGTCAGCTTTCATAAGTATTTGATTTTCTAGGTAAAGTGGTTTGTAGAACCTTGAATCACACCCTGTGAAATACAGTACTATTTCCACAGTGAAACATAGAAATCTTCAAACCAAGTGTAATAAACAAAGACTATAAATAGCCTTAAGTAAGTGAAGGTCAGATTTTGTGACCAAAGTAGTTCAAGTCAGGATAAATATTACCATCAAAACAAACAAACAAAAATACTTTTGAAATTTGGTGCTGCATAAAAAAGATAATGAGCCTGTATTAAAAATAAAATATAATTCTCTACTCATATAGAGGGATTATACCATAAATGCTAATTATTTTTTCACTCTGTAAGATGTCACAAATAGCACTGTTTGACTTTTGGGCAGGAGGGGGAAACAAGGCTCTTTCATTTTAATGTCACTGAGGATTCTCAGAAATATTACTGTTTATATTTTATTACAAGTGTAATGGTTCACGAAACTGAAAAACACAGTTATAGAGTGGTGTTTAGATGTGATTTGACCAGGGCTCCATCTTCTTTCTTTGGAATTTTTGGCTCTGTCCCTAGCAGGGACCAGAAATCAACTTTGTTCATAGATTACCTTTTCTTATGTTTGCAGATGGCTGCAGAAACATTCACATGTTTCCAAAACATCTGCAAACCAATCAGCCCTAATGGAAAGAAGTCATATTTGTGATTTTCTTTATTCTTCCTATAAACCTGTGTTTCTGTCTATAGTATTTCCATTCATACTGCAAGACGTCCTTCAGCATTTCTTCAAAGACCGTACCTTCCTTTCATTTCTGAGTTACTTTCTAATTTTTTAACGTAATTATTATATATAATTATAAAAATATAACAGCTACTTTAAAGTTTTTGCTAACATCCAGATAATTTTAACTTCAATTTCTTCTTGAAGACTAATCATTTACTGTTCATTCATTCATTCATTCTCTCTCTCCATATATAATCATTTTTGTTGCTGTTGGTAATGGACATTATAGATAATATCTTGGCTTTAGGTTCAAGTTGTCGCTTATTAGCTGATCATCTTGAATTTGTTTAGACTTGCTTTACTCTCTGTTAAAATTCTTGTGCTCAAGGTATGTCTCTGTAATTTAGCATGACTCAAGCTCCCAACTCTCTCCCTTGTATGGCTTGTCAGATTTTGGTTACGAATTGTGTTAGGGCAGGCCTAAAGTAGGTCTTAACTCCAGAAAGTGACACTCACTCTTATAGGCTCAGCCTTTTTGCGTCAGCTGGATGCCAGGAGTTTTAACAAGGTATTAGTGTGATCTGTCTACTCTGATAGGGCCAGAGCTCCAATTTAATCTAGCATTGCTCTTCTCCAGAACTTCTGCATCTGTAATTTAGCTGTTCACACTCCCAATAGGAGCTATAATCTGCTAAGCCTTGGGTAGTCTCTTCTGACAAATATATAGCACAGAAGTCAGCCACAGACCCACAAAAGAGTTCCACATGGACTTCTGGAAGGCCTTTTCTGGACAGCTTTCTCATTTCTAATACTGTGTACCACAGAATTAATTTCATTCTGCTGCCTCAGATTCTCATACCTGCTTTCTCTGCACTATATGGACACCTGCTCTCTACAACTGTGTTAAGAAGTTGTTCCCAGGCAGAAAATGAAACACTCATGAAGACTACCTTGTGAATTTTTCTTCTTTTAATATTGTACTTTCTTTTATCCATTACCTACAAAGAAATGCCTCATATAATTCATTTAGTTTTATAGTTTTTTTCCTGCAAGAAGGATATTCTAGTATTCTTTACTGTCTCATGACTAACTGCCATATTGCCATCCAGAAATATTTTTCTTTTTTTTTTTAATTTATTTTTTTTTGGACTTTTTGCCTTTTACATAGAGCCACACCCGCGGCATATGGAGGTTCCCAGGCTAGGGGTCTAACAGGAGCTGTAGCTGCCGGCCTTCGCCACAACCACAGCAACGCGGGATCTGAGCCGCGTCTGCAACCTACATCACAGCTCACGGCAACGCCAGATCCTTAACCCACTGAGCAAGGCCAGGGATCAAACACGCAACCTCATGGTTCTTAGTCGGATCCGTTAACCACTGAGCCACGAAGGGAACTCCCAGAAATATTTTTCAAAATCCATCTCTACCAAAAGTGTATCAAAACACCTATTTCTTTATATCTCTCCCAGCTCTAGGCTTAACGTTATTTTAATGTGTAAAGATAAGGTGGTATTTTTGTAATTTCATGTATATACACTTTATATATATACTTTTTAGATGTATGTACACTTTTATATATAAATTGTACATACACACCTAGGTTTTCAAGATACTTGAAACTTTTTCGTATAATTTTGCTTGGAGACTACCCCAGAGTATTTTAGCACATTCCAAATAAATTATTGATTTTATTTATTAGTAGTAAATATGTTATTTTAGCTAAAATTAAGCAGAATTAAAATTAAAAATCAGCTGATATTTTTAAAATGAATGTATGGAGTTCCCGTCATGGCACAGTGGAAATGAATCCAACTAGGAACTATGAGGGGTTAGGGGTTGGATCCCTGGCCTTGCTCAGCAGCTTAGGGATCTGGCATTGCCATAAGCTGTGGTGTAGGTTGCAGACACAGCTTGGATCTTACATTGCTGTGGCTGTGGTGTAAGCCGGCAGCTATAGCTCCAACTGGACCCCTAGCCTGGGAACCTACGTATGCCGCGTGTGAGGCCCTAAAAAGCAAAAATAAAATAAAATAAAGTAGCTTCTTCTTTGACAAATATAAACATCTACCAATAAATTATTTTAGAAAGAATTATATTGTTAACCTGTTATTTTCAGATATTTGAGCAGATGTATATTTATATATTTACTTTGTAAAGCTTATTTAAAATTAGCACTTCCAAAAATTGTAAATCTGTGGTCTATCATAGGAACCAACATCTAAATTTTTAGGAAACTCCATACGTTTTGAATGGGGTAAACTGAACACTATACCTGGAGAAATTATTTGTATAAAAGAACATATTACTGGGGGTCATACATGAATAGAATCACTCCTTCTTAAATGTGTTATTTAGTATACTACTAATAAAGATTTTTATAAACTTATTATTCAATGTTATAAATTTTTAAAAATATTATTAAAAGAATCTAGCAGCAGTTTGATAACCTAACAGGAAAAAGAAATCTATTATGAATATGTATTTTAACCAACATGGTAGTAGTTAAAATACATCCAGTTGGTAAAGATCTAGTTATAGAAACTAGATGTAAGATGTCTAGGCATTCTTCCCTATTTTATCGATAATGATTTTATTTGCCAAAGAGAGCTTTTGCATTTCTATTTTTGGCTTTAAAGTATGTTTAATTTCTTTTTACTGGCCATCCCCGTGACATACGGAAGTTCCCAAGCCAGGGATCAATCCCATGCCACAGATGTGACCTGAGCCACAGCCTTGGAAATGCTGGATCCTCAGCCTACTGCACCACAAGGGAACAAGCGTGTTTTTTTGTTGTTTTTTTTTTTTTTTTAGCACTGATTTTATTAACAGAGGAAGCCAAATGAGCCTAAACATTGTACCTTTTATATAAAAGCACTGACCACAACTATAGAAGGGCAGCTTACAACACCATTTACAGTGCAACGTCAAGAAAATTTTGAAATCACATCACCAAAGTACTTTGCCAAAAGCTAAGTGGGGTAGGGGTTTAGAGTAATAAAATGCAAATTGCAATCAAGTAAATGATTAAAATTGCTTAAACTTTCCTTCAAAGTCAACTTTAAGTCACATATTTACACATTTCAACAGTATAGACATGATTTTAGTATTTATATTTAGTCTTTTAGTATTAAGTTCATATGCAAAAATCAATGAATCACGCACCAATCTGTCCAATTACAGATTATGTAATCCTAAGCATCATTGCAGGCTTTTTCTAGCACATTTCTCTGTTGCAAGAAATGAAAAAAAGTAAAGCAAGTCCAAAACTTTTAGATTATTTTACACCTAAATTAAAATAAATAAAATACCATATTTTATCTTTTTGTTCAAATACTAAAGCCTTTTATTTTTATTGTTAAAAGTGCAATTTTGGAGTTCCCATTGTGGCTCAGTGGGTTAAGAACCCCACGTAATCACCATGAGGATGCAGGTTCCATCCCAGGCCTCACTCAGTGGGTCAAACATCAGTGTTGCTGCAAGCTGCGGCATGGGAACAACTGTGTTTCTTAATTTTAATAAACAAACTGGTGCAGAAAACTATAATAAAGGAAGTATTATTATTTAACAAAGTGATTTTATCTTTGATAATACTAATGTTAATTAACAAATACTAGAACTGATTTTTCTGTAATAATCTACCTCTGAAGTCATGCTTAGGCTGCTTAGGTTGACGTTTACAGACACTAGGGTGAATGAGATTGGCTACAAAATTTGCAGTGTCTGGTACAAAGTGAAAATTCATTGTCCCTTATTTAAAATTATTAATGATTTCTCTGGGGTGACAGCAGAGCATTAAACTAAGCATGAACCCTTCTGACCGCAGAAATGTATGTGACTGAAAAGTCTACACCCATGACACCAACCCTGACTAGAATGTTTTTACAGAATAATAACCAGGGGTAAGGGACTGAATAAATCTGATTAAGGAAGCAGTGTTCTCCAAATCTCCAGGCATGAAGACATTTTGGTAGAGCCCAGTAGCAAGCAGACAGTTTGGCAGAGCAATTTCTAGGGAGACTCTCTAAGGACTAGTTATATAAGACTCAACAGTTGGATATACATAGCACTACTCAAATGAGTTATGTTTGGTTACTTTTTATATGTGCCATAAATGCAAGCTATTCTCTTACCTGGAGACAGTGTAATGATTTAAGGATAATATTGATATGATCTCTTATATCAGAAAGAAAACAGTCCTAGATGATATAAGTAATGCAGGAAAGAAGTTTGGGGAATTTTCCTTAAAGATTCAATGAGATAAAAGAAAATTAAAATCACCAGTATGGATTGGTGAGTGTATTATGGTATCTTTGTATATAGGTTTACGTTATGTAAATCATTTGTAAAGATTTGTCTTCCTTAATTTATGTTAAAATACCTATACACACACACACACACACACACACACATAAATATATATAAAATAGATAGGAAAATTGGGGTCCATAAAAAATTATGACTCCATAATGTCAAAAGCTTAGTAAGTGGCAAGCTACAAATAAAAAATAATTTGCACTTAAGGAAGGTGTACTATGTAACCAGACATCATACTAAGCAGTTTCCAGTTATTATTCATTTAGATTTATTAAGGAGAGTTCTTTCAATTAAGTGACCATGTATTTCAGTCAAATTGGTTAAAAAATAATAATTTTGTGGAGTTCCCACTGTGGCTCAGCATGTTAAAAACCTGACATAGTCTCCTTGAGGATGCAAGTTCAATCCCTGGCCTCTGTTACTATGTTAAGATCTGACATTGCCTCAGTCTGAGGGCTAAGTCACAGGTGTGGCTTGGATCTGACATTGCTGGGGCTGTGGTGTAGGCTGGCAGTGGCAGCTCTGATTCTGTCCCTAACTCGGAAACTTCCACATGCTGCAGGCATGGCCCTAAAAAGAAAACAATAGTAATAACAATAATAATAATTATTATTACTTTGTGTTCAACTGGGAAATGCAGGAGGCAGTCTCAGATATAGCTGAATTTGTGCTAAAGTGGTTTTGTCAGGAATTTATCTATCATTCATTTCTGCTTTCCTTTCTATTATTTATTCTCAAATGAGTCTCTACATGTGGTAGCAGAGATGAACTCAGCACCTCCAGATTTACAAGTTTTTAACAGTTCTCATCTCAAAAAGAAAGAGGCTCCCATCTATCTAGTTCCCAGGGAGGGCTAGGCCTTGACTTGTTTCTCTGCCTACTCTTACATGAATCATAAGGGTAAAGGGACGTTCCAGTTGCACAGGAACACCCCTGAGGCTGAAAGAGAGATACTCCATTCCTTAACCATGCAGACTGAGAATGAGAGAGGTATGGTTTCCAAAAGATGTCTCAGGGTTACTACCAGAAAAGGGGGAAGTGATTCTGGGTGGACCTTGGTAATAGATATCCATTGCACAAGTTAAAATGATTACTTACACTTACACGCGAGCAGACTGAGGCTTAAGGAGAAAATGAAGCTACTCTGCTTCACCGTAACTATATTGTAGGCACAGTGCTTTTCCCAAGGAAATAAAAGATGTTCCCCAGTGCTGATGAAAAATGAAAGAAGCTTGTGTTGTGTACATTCAAGGGATGCATTCTTACCACCACCAGAGGAAAAACTTGACAACTATAGCATCTTCAGACTAAAAGGTTCAGAGATGGCTTTATGAAGACAAGTAGTTGGGAATTTTATGGACATTCTAGAATGCACATTTTTCAATAACTAACATTTTAGTGGGAACACACTATTCAAGAAACCAACAAATTCTAGATTCTGAACTCTTGAGTGCCATGCCCATTTATCTTTGCATTTATGCTGGTTTTAGTGCCTGACATACTGAAGGTACTGAGTAATTTCTTGTTGAACCAATGAGTGAAAATGGATAGAAGACAACCCAAGTCCATTTATTTACTTACTATGAATGACACAGCCCTTTTGTATAGTATCAATTTAATATTTGAGATTTGGAATGAAATCAGAATACTTCAAATGGCAATAGCTCAATATATACAATCTCTTTCTTGATGACTAAATAATAACATAAATGGTATTCTAAATTCTGAGTCAGTAGTCTTATGTCTAAAAGTCTTTGTTGTTTTCATCTCATTTGATTTAGATCGAGGTACTGTGCAGAAGGTGGTTGTTCTTCCTACTAACAGCTCTTCCAGTGGGGAGCTCATTCTAGAAGAGCTGGAAGTCTTTAAGGTTTGAACATCTCTTCTATTAATTAGTTTTAACATATGCATAATGAATGGAATTCTTTAAACTTATAGCCACTTGGGAGGAAAAAAATATTTGATGAAATATCAAATAAATTAATATTATAAATTTTTGAGGGTAAGAAACACCAGATAAAATGAGAAATACAGAGCAAATATTTTTCTGAAGTAGTGTTTTACATTTCAAGTTATCTTAACGTAATTTTTTGCTGTCATCACAACTTGAAAAATTTTGGTCATCATCATTTTTAAAAAATGAGTTCTGGTGGTCAAAGTCTAAAAGATTTGCCATGAAAGGGCTTTTATCATTTGCTTCATAAGCCACAGAGACCAAATACTTCCACAATATTGATTGTTAGATAAACTTTCTCATATTTATTTAGCTAGGAACTTCAAGAAAAACTGCTTTGCCTTCTCTTGTTTTATTGCTTTCCATTCAAATGTCACTCTAGTAAAATAAAACAAATATTGTCTCTTAAAACTTAAAACTTCATGTTCTGTCTGAACTTGAGATCACACTGCATTATTCTCTTTGTCATTGAATTTGGATAAAAAGAAAAAGAAAACACAACAAAAAAGGCACATAAAGGAAAATTCAGTCAAGAGCCTATGTATTCAGGGAAGAGTGACCATTTTTTATGTGTCTATGAACCTAGAGAGCAGGTACGTGTTGTCCTGCAAACACTTCTCTCCTTTAAGTCTAAGTCACTGTAGTTCAAGTGGCCCCTCTTATCTGCATTTGGAAAGTTGGGTAAAACTCAGCTAAAGGATTGCCAGGAAACTTTGGCATGGAATCAGTCCTACTACAAACTTCTATTTCCAACTAAACCAATTAAAAAACAATGGCTGTGGACACCACAAGACCAGAGTCAGCCTATACTGGAGTAAAAGAGTCTGACACTGGAGGAGAGAGAGTCAGGTACACTAGAGGCTTTCACAGCCCCTGGGAGCAGACTATTGCTTGTCCAGTAAATTGCTTTGCTTGGTTGAGTGGACTTAGAATGTGTTAACTTAATATGCATTCCCACAGTCATCACAAGTATTGGATTTATAAGACATAAGTGATCAAAATTTAGTGTTGTTAGATTATATTAATGCATGTTAAATATGTGAAGAAATATTTTAAAGATCAAATATAGAATCTCAGGAATTCTGGCAGATTTCCCAACACATTATTAAATTTTTAGTTTTTAATGTTAGAGTATATTTGGCATAAGTTTCCTTGTGATTAGTACATTAAAATTATGCTCATAAAATATTAGCTATGTGCATTCAAATGCCTTTTCTATGCCTTGCTTTGTAAAGAAATTGATTGTTTCACTGGACTAACCAATATCACGTTATATATAATATTAATATATAATATATATAAATAGAAAATTTTTTTCTCCTTCAATTCTGTGGGACAACTTGGATAGCCAAATAAAATAAAGTGCCTTTTTCAGTAGTTTTCTTGAAGCAAAAAGACCTTATGACAGCACTTCAGTTTTATTTCTGAAGTATTTTTTGATAATCAAAAATGTTGTGTGTTTGACCCAAACCCAAATATATTTCTATGAAAAGATTTAAAAAATATGAGTTATTTTGATCACGTGCTAACTACTTAACGCTCTTTTGTATGAGTTATGCTGGTGTTATCATCATAAAGAATAAACTCCCAGTGGAAAAACAGAGTCAGTCAAAATGCATGTGGGGGGACATCAATCCAAGAGAGAGACTAAAAACTTTTGAGCTTTCTTCCGGATGCGTGTGCTAGTGACTGATATGGCTAAACTGGGAGACACAGTTACCAAATACAGTTACTATCTTCAGCATGGTGTTTGTGTCACATATTTTGAAGTGAGGTAAAAATAATTGGGTGTGTATGATATACTGTGATGGGCACTTGAGAAAATAATACATTTAAGTTGAAAAAGAAATTCCTTAGCTAAGTGTCACACTGATATACTGCAGAAAACTCAATATAACTTTTAAAAACTAGGCACTTTGCTTTTATAGAGTGCATAAACACTCTTTTAGTCCTTTACTCAGAATATTTTCTGAAAATATGTTCTACTTCCTAATCTTAATTGGAGGTACAACTACTAGTGGTTGCCTAGGTGCATATTAGTTGCAGTACTTGTTTTATATGTGTGTGTATTTCTAAGCAGATATCATGATTTGTTGCAATTTAGTGTACAGAGACATCACTGTTTTCTCTTTTAAATATCTGCAGGAATACACAACTCCAGAAAGCAAAATGATTGTGGGTATAATAGATTTTGAGAATTTGCTCCCACTTGAGTTATTCAGATAAAACTTCACAGGTCTTCATCAATTTATCACAAGTCTAAATATTAATCTTTAAAAGTAACTAATAATATTTAAGTTAACAGAGGGACCTTCAGAAAGAATGACTATTTCAGAAAACTCTTAGGTTCTTTCACTAATTCACACTTATCAAAAGAGGACCTGACCTAACAATATTTCTTTGTTTGCAACAGAAAGAATTAAAGGGTATGGTTCAGGGTAATATTTCTTTCCATAGGAGCATTTGGCAGGTGAACAATAGTGTCTTATGCAGAGTGCTTGTGTTATGGAGGAATTAGAAGAGGTACCATTCCACAGCCCACCACCCAAGTACCCAGAGCCAGTCCTGAGTTATTCATTATATTCAATATTCCAAAATACAGTTTTTGCTAAAATTTCTCAAATTTTTTTTCTAATGACTATCGATAGATGTGTTATAATTGCCGCTTTTTTTAGTTTAAGCATATATTTGTGTAACAAAATCTGTCCTCATTTCAAACAAATAAATGTACTTTGTAGACAGCTATTGCCAAACTTTGAAAGTATATGTGCATAGGGAGAAAAATGATGAGTTTTTGAATTTTAAGAGTTTTTGTATGTAAAATCCTTTTTTGGATTATTTGAACAACTAACAATGTTTTTCTACACTTTTTAGAATCGTGCTCCTATCACAACAATGAAAATTTCATCCAAAAAGGTAAAAACAATCCATTTTTACTTTCTTTGCATATAAAAATTTAACTATTGTGAAAAAATATATTTTATAATTTCTGAAAAATTAATTTTAGTATTAGCAAAATAGTGCTGTTCTTGGTATACCACACACTAATTTTAATATGGAATTTACTAGCTTTAGTGGAAGACAAAGAAGTTTATTTTTTTGTACAGGTGTTCATCAGAGTAAAATATATATATATACACATATATATATAATATATTTACATATATATATACACACAATAAGATTAAAACATTTTGTATATCCTGTAATTTCAAATACTACAGTGTGTGATGCCAACTGAAATAAAAATAATCTTTCTGAAGGAAGAATTTAGCCTTAGCATTTGGGCTACTATAACATCGCACACGTTCATGGGTACTTGGAATGAGTAATCAGTCCCTTTTTGGGTTCCTGCTGTTGTCACAAGCTTGAAATGTGCAACGCATTCTTTCTATTCTGTGCTTATTTCTAAGTAAGTGTTATTTTTTAGTGTTTATAAGTCATTTTAAAAATTTGTAAATTTCAAATTTAAGCCATATCAGAGTTCAGGATTTGTGGAAAAATTGCTTTACTGTGATTATTAGAAGTGTCTGATCATCTGATTTGTACCTGCACATACAAATACACAATGATTATGAAAAGGAAAAGCCCAATTCCAATTTCTACATGTGCAGATCATGCACTTCCCCAGACTCCAAATGTGTTCTCTCTAAAACAAAAGTTCTAAGGGTCAGAGCAGTACAGTCAAAAATGTAGTAAGCTTCAGAATGAGACTGACATGGATTTAAACCCAACCTGACCATAAAATATAAACAAATTATTTAACTTCACTGATCTAAAGTTTCTGCCTCTGCAAGGTAATGTATAGCTTTTCTCACAAATGAGTTAACATATAAATTGCCTAAAATAATGTGAGTCTTTGGTAACTGCTGTTTATAAGAGCCAAAGCCTTATTTTTCTTGGAATATGGAATAAAGGTTTTATGTGTTAGCACAACTGATGACATAACTTTAGTGTTCTTCACCATACTTGGTCTGTTATAGATAAAGAAGTATTCCATAGTCGGTCTTGCACTGTTTTCACTTGACTAAATTTTTATGAAGAAAAATAAATAGGGTAAAGGAAGCTAAATATCTCATCTGTGAAAATGTTTGTATGGTGCATAACAAACATTTTCCCAAGTAACAAGAAGCCATTCGTCATTTTCCCCAATGTCCTAGGGAGCTGACCCCAAGTCATAATTGTCTTTGAAGTCAGCAGGGAATCTCTTTGTTTACAGTAGTTTAATGGAAAGAGAAAGTATCAGAGCAAAATTCAAAATGGAGACAAAGCCATTTGTATAACATAGTAGTGCAGTATACAATTACAGGTTTCAGCTCCTCATTCAACTTGTGAACTTGTAATTCACAATCCATTCCATTAAATTTCAATGTATAGCACACACATATGGAAGAAAAAGTATTAAATTTATTTCAACATCTTGTATTGTAAATGATTTTAAATGCTTTATGAAATGAGTTGGATTCAGGGCAGGATAATTATTTGATTTGGGGTGAATTCATTTGCACAACTGCATATTATTTTTTCAGTGCGAAAGAATTATAAATTGCCACTGGAATTTTATGTTTAAATATTGTGAATTTAGTACATTCTGTACTACTCAAACTAAAAATTTTATTGCCCATTTTATGCTCCTTTATTATCTAATTTATCCTTGCATTCCATATAGCAGAAATTTGAGTAATAAAATATATAGTTTCTAGAATGAAATTACCTGTATCCTTTCCTCAAATAAACATTTTCCTTGAGGAGTTTCTTAGTGGCCTAGAGGTTAAGGACTTGGTGTTGTCACTGCTTTGGCTCAGGTTTGATCCCTGACCTGAGAATTTCTGCATGCTGTGCACACAGCCAAAGCAAAAAACATCTCCCCCTGCCCAGGTTTTCTTGAAATATTTTAATGATGTTTTTATTTTTTTTATTTATTTAGTTTTGTCTTTTTGCCTTATCTAGGGCCGCACCCGCAGCATATGAAGGTTCCCAGGCTAGGGGTCTAACAGGAGCTGTAGCCGCGGGCCTATGCCAGAGCCACAGCAACGCGGGATCTGAGCCACGTCTACAACCTACACCACAGCTCTCACCGCAACGCCGGATCCTTAACCCACTGAGCAAGGCCAGGGATCAAACCCGCAACCTCATTGTTCCTAGTCAGGTTCATTAACCACTGAGCCACGACGGGAATTCCTATATTGTTTTTAATATTCTCAATAAACATTTATTTCAAATATTTCTCAAGAAAGTATTGTCAAAACATACAGTTGTTTTCTTACCGTTCGAATGTCTCAAATAGGGATCAATAATTATCAGCCTATTTCTGAAAAATTCATTGACCCAAATAAAATAATTAGACATAATAGAGTGATGTGATTCAATGATTAATTAGGATTGAAAATGTATAAATCGATGGTTTGGTAGTTTATAGATACTATTAGTTAATATTCACTGATCACTTAGGTGCCAGAAACTATTTGAAGCATTTTATGAGGAGTTAGCCCTAATATTTAGTTCTTACAAAAAAAATCTGTGCAGAAAGTGCTGTATTATCCCAATCTTACCAAATAGGAAGCTGAGATCCAGAAAAGTGACCCAGCAAATTTGTAGTAGCTGGGATCTGAATATTAAGGGTCTGCCTCCAGAATCCGATAGACCAATGGTGCCCCACTGATTTAATTTTAAATCTTTTTATAATTGAAAACGTGTGTGTGTGTATGTGTGTGTGTGTGTATACACACACACATACAAACATATGATGTGTAGACATGTACATGCATTCCAGTTCCAGCTTAAAAAATTCTGTTTTAAGTTGAATTATATAATGTCAGTCCTTTGTAAAGTAAGGAGTGTGAATTAGAAACTTATTCCTTCAACCCCTGAGAACCATTTTATAAGCAGCTAAAAGAATTGGAGCAGCATTATAGTAATCTCTTTACACCAAACACATGAAGGGTGTGAAATCTTTATTTTTCACTTAGGCTACTGAAGATCCTGAATCATACAGAAAGTTTAAAACATGTTTAAATATAAATACAGTCTTCTAAATAATTTTAAAATTGCTCTAATGAATAATATGTCACTTTCAAAGATGTGAAAAAAGTTTAAACTTTATTTAATACTTACTGTTTTTTCTAAACTTAAAAATGCCCTTTATCTTAGCCTTGACTTTTTCAAATTTACAAGGTGATGGGTTGCCAGACATGAAGAATAAGAAAGCTGCATTGTGCTTTGCCAGGAGACAGCAGTCAAAGAAAAAAGCAAACATCATAATTTAAATCTGTAATATATTAGCTCAAATCTGAGAGAACAATGAATCCCAGTGTCTAAAAACATTACCATTCTACATGGTGCTCTGAGCTTTTCTTTTTTAAACAGGAAAGTGGTAATGTTATAGGCATATTAACGTAGAAAACCTTTATTTATTTTGGCTTTATACCTTCTGTACTTTGCTTCTCATTTTTGGTCTATTTCAAAATGAATCCAAGAATTTGTGGGCATATATTATAGTGTGTTCCTGTTGAAAGTCTTCTTTTAAGTTCCACATGTGAAATAAATCATCATCGTTCTTCTAATAGCAACAGTTGTATGTGAGCTCCAATGAAGGGCTTTCCCAAGTGTCTTTGCATCGCTGTCATATCTACGGTACAGCCTGTGCTGACTGCTGCCTGGCAAGGGACCCTTACTGCGCCTGGGATGGCCATTCTTGCTCTAGGTTCTACCCAACTGGGAAGCGGTAAGTACTGAATATTCAGCTGAAAATAAAAATTGTGGTAACATCAGACCATTGAGCAGTACCCAGTTCCCCTGCTCTATTCCCCTATAATCAAATGCTTGTCCTAGTTTAGGCAACAGGAGTATTGCTCCAGAAAGGGTACCCTGAATGCTTTCAAAACCTTGATAACTATGTTTTACTCCTTAGAATGGTGACTGAGTGACTGCCAATTAGATAAGAGAGTAAGGCAGTCTGAGGCACAGTGCCTTTTATACAAGCAAAGACAGGTAGGAAACTCTTAACTAACTTGTACCAAGTTGGAAGGAACCACCAGCAGTGAAACTATAGAGCAAACAATACACAGAATTTAGGGTCAGCCAAGGAATAAATTTAACCAAGGAGGTGAAAGAACTCTGCCTTAAAATTTATAAGACATATATGAAATAAATTGAAGAAGACATAAATGCAAAGATACTCAGTGCTCAGGGTTAAAATGATATTCTTAAAATGTCCATACTTACCCAAAACAATATTACAGATTCAAAGTAATCCCTACCAAAATTCCAATGACATTTTTCACAGAAGTAGAACAAACAATCCTAAAAGGTAAATGGAACCACAAAAGACCCTGAATAGCCAAAGCAATCTTGAGAAAGAAGAAAAAAGTTGGAAGACTCACACTCTGTGACTTCAGACTATACTACAAAATTGTTGTAATCAAAGCAGCGTGGTATTGGCATAAAAATAAACACACAGAAAAATGGAGCAGAATAGATAGCCAAGAAATAGACCAGGCATGTATGGTCAATTAATTTATAGCAAAGGAGATAAGAATACTAAATGTGAAAAGGACAGTCTCTTCAATAAGTGATACTGGGGAAAATATAGATAGCTACTTGCAAAAGAATGAAATTAGACCTCTCTCTTACACCACACACAATAATGTGCTCAAATGGATTAAGGCTTGAATATAAGATAAGAAAACGTAAAACTACTGAAAGGAAACATATTTCTTGTTTGTTAAATGAAAATGCTTGTTGGTGAAAGCCAATGTCTGAAAGTTTTGCAGGGAATGAATGCTAATCTCCAGTTTCTTCATGTCATAGAACAGGCTGGTATGTCATAAGCTCACTAACATCAGTCTTGATGATGAGTTTTTGAATCTGATTCCAAAAGCAAAGACAACAAAAGCAAAAATAAATCAACTACATCTGACTAAAAGCTTCTGTACAACAAAGGAACCCATCAACAAAATGAAAAGATAACCTTCTGAATGGGAGAAAATATTTTCAAAATAAATATCCAAGAAGAGGTTATTACCCAAAATGTTTAGAGAACTCATACAACTCAATAGCAGAAATACAAACAATTTGATTTAAAATGGTCAGAAGATCTGAATAGATGTTTTCCAAAGAGATATACAGATGGCCAAGAGGCGCATGAAACGATATCAATGTCACTTGTCATTAGAGGAATGTAAATCAAAACCATAGTGAGGTAACACCTCACACCTATTAGAACGACTGTTAGCAAAAAGTCAAGGATGTGGAGAAAAGAGGACCCTTGTGTACTGCTGATGTGAACATAAATTGGTACAGCCACTATGAAAAACAGTCGGTAGCTTTCTCAAAAAATTACAAGTAAAACTATCATGCAGTCCATCAATTTTGCTTCTGGGTACTTATCAAAAAAAATAAGCAGTAATTCAAAAAAGATATATGTTCCCTGATCCTCACTGAAGTGTATTTTCTTTTTTGTTTGTTTGTTTCTTTGGTCTTTTTAGGGCTGCATCTGCAGCACATGGACGTTCCCAGGCTAGGGGTCAAATCAGAGCTACAGCTGCTGGCCTATGACACAGCCACAACAACACCAGAACCGAGCTATGTCTGACCTACACCACAGCTCACAGTAATGCCAGATCCTGAACCCACTGAGTGAGGCCAGGGATGGGACCTGAATCCTCATGGATACTAGTCGGGTTCGTTACCACTGAGCCACTATGGGAACTCCCATAAGATATTCTATGACCCATCCTATGACCGTCTTTTGCTTGCATTCTGGGAGTTTCATTAAAAATATCAATACTACTTTAAATTCTCCAAATTATTACCCAGATTATTTAAGCATACAGTTACAGTGAATGCAAAACGTGTTTGCTGCATGATTGTCTCCTAAATCCCCATATGTAGAATTTACTTTCTTTAGAGATTAAATAGTAATAATGTAACTGAACATTGGAAGTATTTTTCATTTTTCCCATATGTAGCATTTACTTTCTTTAGAGATTAAATAGTAATAATGCAAGTGATCATTGGAAGTATTTTTCATTAATCTCTTTAATAGTGTTAACTTACATGGTTTTATTTCAATTGTACTATCTATTTAACTGGAACACAAAAGTCATATAGAGGAATTTGAGGAATGAAAAATAAAAACATGTCCTTTGTATGGAAGCAGAGAACAATTATACATGAAAATCAATGAAGGCTATACTGTGACATGATAAAGTATTACTTGATCAGTAGTTTCTTTTTTAAAAAATAAGATTTGTTCAAAGTAAACAACATAAATAAGCCTTTGTCCCTTCCCTCTCAGGTATCTTAAGTACTTGTGTGTTTGTATCAAATTTTGCAGTTTAATCTCATTCTGTATTCAAACATGTAGTTAGAAATTTTAAGACAGGATAACCAGTTCAGTCTTCAAGTAAATATCTGCTTTTTACACAAGAAGAAAATGGTTTCATTGTTTATCCAAAAGAATAGACTCTAATGGAGGAAACATTGACATCTTGAGCCAAATTTCCAATTCTACATGAAATATGATATGATTCTGCCTACTCACATGCTTTCCTGATGCTATATGCCTTTAAGGGAATCTACATGTATAGAGAGCTCAGATGATTCCTTGTTTTTCTCATCATTTAAGCCAAGCCATAACAGTTTAAATTTATCCATTGAAAATAATGTTTGTGTGGATAGCTGAATATGACCAATTCAGCCATAAGAGCTGTCACTTGATTCTCATATATATGATATGATACTCTCAAGTTGGGTGGTAGTAAGTAACCTTGTGACTTCAAAATATAGCAAATAAAAAGCAGTAAAAATTTGGCATAGGAACTATTCTAATTTTTCTCAGGAATTTGTAATTCCTGAGAAAAGTAACTTCCACTAGTTTGTGTGTGTGTGGTTGTAAAAAAAATACGCAGTTGAATAAGGATCATGTGACTTTTTAGGAAAAAGAATACATAAATGACACCAACTATATATACTCATATTTTCATAATTAAATGCATATAATCCATCAAGTATATAAACTATTGACAATTTGCTATAACCTTAAAATTGTTTTCATTATCAATGACTTTGAGCTTAGTTTTGATTTGTAAATTTTATATTTCCAGTGTGACTTTAATATTTTGCTTCTTCTTACTGAATAATTTATTAGGGTAAAAATATTCAGAAAGACTTAACTAACCCAATTAAGTAACACTTACCTCCATATATATTTATCATAATCAATTTACCCTGAACTCTCAATATTTAAAGAGCATTCCCTCCCTTCTCTCTTACGGAAATGTCCATATCCATGATTTGTTACAAAAATAATTTCAGTTGCTGCTTTTTGATTTGTGGTACTATGTAAGACAGTTGAAACTAATATAAATAGTGAATCTAAGACTCGAGAAATTAGTTTGAAAATAATTTAAAACTTTTATTTAGTAAGGACCAACTTAACAAAGAAAGTAACTAAATGTTTGAAATGCTTCAGTTGGTGATAGGTAACAGCTAATTGCACTGAATGAACCTTAATTGGATCCTGAATAAACTTTTAAAAAACTTACAAGGGATATTTTGGGGACAAGTAGTGAAATTTTAATATAAATGTGTGTCATATAATATTATTAAATAAATACTGTTATCTATTATGATAATAATATTGTTATGTAGGGAAATTATTTATGATTATATATACATTAAAGGATGAAACATTATTATATCTGCAACTTAATTTCTAAAGATTTTCATATATGTGCATATACAGTATGTACATGACATATACTTACATATGAGAGAAAAAATAAATATGGCAAAATACAGCAACTTCTGAGTCTAGGTATACCATCATTCACTGTACTCATATATCCACTTTTCTATAGTCTTAAAATTTTTCAAAATAAAAACTTAAAGGAAAATGCTTATTCTAGTAAATGAATAATTTTGCTTAACTTTATATTAAATATCCATGTTCTTTGGCCACTTGTTCTGGAAATGTTTACTGTATCTGGAATGGGTTAGAAAGTGTTGACTTCTGTAAGAAAAGTATACTTATTTAAGAAAAAATTATAAGGAGGTAGATGCTAGTGAGTTTATAGTTTGGAGATTATCATCTTAGAAAATTTTGTAGGAATGTCTCTAAACTAAAAATTTACAGTGTTAATTTGGAATCTAGCATTTACCCAGGAAGTACACGTAATAGGTTCATCTATCACAAGTGGTGGATGGGGAGAATCTTAATTTGGACTGAAAACAAGGTTAAATTCCCAGAATGTCTTTGAAGCATTGAACAATAAGTGTTGTATAATCAGACCCCCTTTCCTTATGAAAACTTAGGCAATCCAAACTATTGCATGTTTAAAAATGTAGTCTCTTAAATGTGATATAATTTTCAATGTTAATTCTAAATCATTTTACGTATTTCTACACTTTATAGGAGGAGCCGAAGACAAGATGTGAGACATGGAAATCCGTTGACTCAATGCAGAGGATTTAATCTAAAAGGTATTAAAAGTGAGCAGTGATCACACTTGGTAAAGAGTAGCAGTGCTCCATATCATATTTCTGTAAGGGAACCTTGTAATAGATTAAAGTATGTCATTTTGCAGAGAGATTCACTGTAAATATGAGTGGTATTCATATATTGTAATTAAAAATTAAATTTTATTTGTATGTATACTAAGCATTTTGAAAAGCAAAAGTCTGGGAACAAAACTTGCGGATGTTAGGATGTAAGTCTTTCATGCAGATAGTAATTATAGATTTTCTTAGCCACTATTTTCTTTCTGAAGAAAAAAAATATTTCAATTTACCTCTGAAGACAAAAATAACACTTTGGTTGTTTTTTACTGTGGTAAATTACATAACAAAATTGACTATTTTAACCATTTTAAAATGTACAGTTCTGTTACATTAAGTATATTCACGGTGTTTTGAAACCAACATCACAACCCATGACCAAAACTTTTTCATCCTCCCATAGGTAAACTTTATACTAATTAAACACTAACTTCCTCTTCTCCCTTCCCCAGCTTCTGGCAATCACTGTTCTACTTTCTGTCTCTATGAATCTGAGTACTCTAGATACATATATAAGTGGAATCATACAATATTTGTCCTTTTGTAACTGGCTTATTTCACTTAGCTGATGTCTTCTTCAGGGTTCATTGATGTTGTAACATGTCAGAAGTTTTTTTCTTAAGGCAGAAACAAACATAATCCAATGTATGTATATATCACATTTTGTTTATCCATTCGTCCATTGATGAACATTTGCACTGCTTCCAACTTTTGCCTATTGCAAATAATCCTGCTGTGAACATGGTTATACTATAGTGCATTGTTTTTACAGTTTACAGCCATTACATATACTTTTGGCAATACTGCCTTGTGTCTTATAATTAATTTAATTTCTTTCTTCCCACCCTGACATGGAGAGGTCTTGTAATTACACTTATCCCACTAATCCCCTCCCCCACCTCCACCCCACCAGCAGACGTGCCTCCGGGCAGACCTTCCTCCTGGTTCACCAAGATACTACAGAGGTACTGTTGTTAACAGTTAACACAGAGACTCCTGTTGCTAATCTTTTTAAGTCTGGATGGTTTTTGTTTGGATTTTTTAAAGAATGACATTCTTGTTACTAACTACACTCACAAGAAAATTAAGCCACATTTTGCTTAATTGTTCCATACATCTAATTGAGGGAGTAAATCCAGGTTACTGTTTCTCTGTTTACTAAGTATTTTGTAAATACGTATGTCAGTTCTTCGTAATAGTTGTAGTAGTTATAGTGATAAGAGTATTAACAGTGAAAGTAATGATGAACAAACACAGAGGATGATTTTGTGTCAGAACCTGGGCTACTTGCTTTTTCAGTGGATTCTCTCACTTAATGCTGGAGAATCTGTACTAAAGAAGGGCCTGTTAGTATTCCCACTGCTTCATGAATGAGGATTCTCCATATCTAAGCTACCACATGATTATACTAAATACTCTTCCTAGTTTAAGAATTTCAGTAAAGAACGTGTCTGGGGAGTTCCCACTGTGGTGCAGTGGAAACAGATCCCACTAGTATCCATGAGCACTCAGATTCAATCCTTGGCCTCACTCAGTGGGTTGGCGATCCAGTGTTGCCATGAGCTGTGGTGCAGGTTGCAGATTCAATTCAGATCCAGCATTACTGTTGCTGTGTCCAGCAGCCATAGCTCCTATTTGACCCCTGTCCTGGGAAATTCCATGTGCTGTGTGTGTGGCCCTAAAAAGTGGGGGGGGTGGGGGAGAGATTTATCAAGATAGAACACTTGTAAGAGATGCAAACGGGCATGCAGGGAGTCTCTGCCCCAAAGAGTATGTGGGCTAAAAAAAATAAATAAATGAAAATTTAAAAAAAAGAATCTTTCCGAAAATATGTTTTAGAACCAAGTAAAACTGAGACATAGAGATTAAATAATTTCTCTGAGTTTACATAGCCAGTGCTGGTGAAGTCAGGATTTTATCTCAGGTATCTATGATTTCAGAATTTTTTCTCAGCCACTGCATCTCACTGCACCCACTCCTTGCTTTCTTTCTTTTCCCAGTGTTTATAAACTTCATCTATATCACACTGAGTATGGAATTTAGGAGTAGAATGAACCTGGCTTCAATATTGCCTGGCATTTACTAACTAGGATATTTTTCCTCATTATTTTTCCTCTCACAGCTTCAATTTGTTCAACCATGAAAAGCTGACAAAATCTAATTTGTAAGGATGTTGTAATAATTAAACGTTCAAGGCGATGTTAAATGTATTCTTTTTTAATTAAAAATTTATTTTACACATTAGTTGATTTACACTTTTGTGCCAATTTCTGCTATGCTTTAAATGCATTCTTATATAGACATTGATTTCTTTATATCTTTGTTCTCCTTCCCTTTAAACAAACCAGGTAAACGATGTGTAGTAGTTAGCTTGTTAAATGATGACGACTACCTTGGGGGCTGCCATAGCTGCTCACAGTTTTATAGAGAAATAAACATTTCATATAGGAGAATATGCTCCAAATTCCATTATGTCTCTCTCATTCTCTCTCCTTTTATTTGTGCTCTTCAGCATATAGAAATGCAGCTGAAATTGTTCAGTATGGAGTAAAAAACAACACCACTTTCCTTGAGTGTGCCCCGAAGTCTCCACAGGCATCTATCAAGTGGTTGTTACAGAAGGACAAAGACAGAAGGAAAGAGGTGAGTAAGGCAGCACAGCAGCAGTCAATCAGGGCTTTTGAAAGAGCATTAAATAACCATCCCTCAGGTTCAGATTAAATGACAAAGAAAGACATATGAACATCCTTTAATGTCTTTGGGATGACAAGTGCCACTTTCTGTAAAATCTTTTGTCCACAGAGTTGATGGATTAATTAGAAATCCTCTCTGCCTGCTCACCTCTTTAACACGGTGATTAAAAACACAAGAGCTTGGGTATTCAGATGGGGGTATTAATGTGAGGAAGCACTTGTAAAAGAAACAAGATGTGTGCAAATCCAGAAGCCAAGTTCTCACACAGCAGCATCTTTGTAGGATTCACAAGATAAAAGGGGCTTTAAAAAAAAGTTCAATTTTCCTCAGAAAGAAATTACACTGAACTATAACGTTATACTTTATGGTAAAGAGCATTTCTATGCTGTATGGTAAATCTGTTTCCATTGCTTTATATTCATCACGCTTGGGGTTTTGTTAGGTAGTATGTGAAATCATTATGGGACCACTGTCTTTATATAGTGATTTGTAAAAAAAATCCTAGCTTTTCAAATAAAAGGACACTTACATTAACATTTCACCAGTTGTTAAAGAGCTCCTTTAAAAGGAAAACAATGTAAAATAGCATAGAATGAAATGCTATAAATAATGAATTCAAAAATATTGATGTCAAATTGTCCTAACAAATGAGAAGATATGAAGGAATATATATGTATATAAATATATATATATATGCACACACACATACATATGTATATACACACATATATATGTATGTATATATGTGTGTGTGTGTGCGTGCGTGTGTGTGTGTGTGTATATATATATATGTACACACATATACATATATAGCTTTAGTGTAGCATAAAATGCAGTGGTATTAACAGTGCCTAATACGGTCTGATGGACTGAAGGAAAAAATTGAGGCTTCTGCATTTGTGTGTATTTTGTTGTGTGCAGTTCACATACCACATATTAGGTTAATAAAGGCTATGTAAAGTGGATACAACCCCAAGCTATAGAACATAGACATTGCATCAGAGTTTCTGAAAAAGATGTTGGATCTTTATGAGAAAATACGTTCCAACTCCCAGACCAGTCTGTCCAAAGATGTTATGAGCCATTCAAGAAATTTTGTGTCCTCTGTCACTGGAATATTAAACAATAGGCTGATGACAACTTGCATTAAGATGAGACTTAACTATCTGGAAGAAAGACGAGTTAGATGGACTTGCAGGCCCCTTCTTGCCCCTGAATTCTGTAATACTAAAAAAAAAATTAATTTTTTTAAATAAAAATATTGTTTGAAATCTACTTTCTTTGCTATCAAATCTGTCATCAAATAAGGCTTAAAATGTCTGCAGTTTAATTTTTTTTTGTCTTTTTTAGGGCTGCACCCACTTCATATGGAGGTTGCCAGGCTAAAGGTCGAATTGGAATTGCAGCTGCCAGCCTACACCACAGCTCACCGCAGCACCAGATCCTTAACCCACTGAGCAAAGCCAGGGATAGAACCTGCATTTTCATGGATGCTAGTCAGATTTGTTTCCACTGAGCTATAGCAGGAACTCCTAATTTTAAATTACTCTTAATGGATGTGGTATATAATAATAATTTCCTTGCAGAGTAATCTGGGGTAGATGTCATAATGTATGATGATTATTATTATACAAAAACAATTCTTAGGCTAGAACACGACATATGGACATGAACCATGCTTCTTGAGAAAATCTTTATATGTGGATGTGAACTGGAAATCCAGAATTCAAATGAGATTGCCTAACATACATAAAATGTTTTCCTTTTATTCAGTAGAAATTTCTGTGTAATAATATATGTGACCACAAATTCTATTATTTAAAATTAAAATAAATGAGTATATGTAGTCTTGAATATATTTCACAGATATTAACGAATGAAATTTACAAAGGAATTTATCATGAATTTCATCTCTTTTATGATATTTCAGATGTTCTATATCAGAAAGTTCAGAATGTGGAGACTCAAATATTACTATCTTGTTTTTTCTTTCAAGCTTAAAAGAGAAGAATGCCGTAATTTATGATTATGGAAAAATTCACTGTAATGTAATTATGAAAATCTGTTCTGTCCAGAATTTAAGCAGAGAACAGTTCCACTCAATCTCACTTTAGCTGAATGAACTATTAATATTTACTTAAATGTATTTAATTCTTCCTTAGTAATTTAGGCAGACATACATACACTTATATCTCATATTAATGATGTGTAAATGTTGAACTTTTTAAAAAGACAAATGGTAAAAACTCACAGAGGAAAATGCAAATAGTTCATACTGAATAGCATAAAGTAAAAACTAAAAGGCTTCCTTCCTCACACACCAGTATTTATTCCCACTTCTCAGTGTATAAGACTGCTAAAAATTATATATTCTTCTAATTATTCCCCATAGTTTTCCTATTTTCCTCTGTTTATCTGTCACTGTCTGTCTCTCTGTCTCTATGTCTCTCTCACAAACACATACACATACACAAATACACATATTCCAGTATCAGTTTGTGTGAAACTACCTCACTTTTCTTGGCTGCATAGTATGCCACTATAAGTTACGAATGTTCTTTATGTTTTCAAAAGCTGTCTACTGGTTTGGTCATTTCTTGTCTTTCCTTTTATCAAAAACATCATGTAAATGAGTAACTGCATAGTTGTAAAAGTGTATCTTCTATACAAATTCCTAGAAATAAAATGTCTGCACTAAATATTATGTGCATGTTAATGGATATTATCAAATTGGCCACCAGAATTTTTCCCAAATAGAAAAAGCTTTCTTTTCTTGCTGAATGCATTTATACATTATTTAAACTATTTCTGAGGCAACTTATGCTTCAAAAATTACATTAACATAAGAATTTGCTTTATATATTTAATTTCTTATTTCTTCCTAATCTCTGTTTTCTAGCTTTATTCTGTTTTTGTATTTCAATACTATGTTTTGCCCTTTTGTACTTCCATGTGTGGGTTACTTTTCATCTAAAACAATGTATTTTTGATTTGGATTTCATTAATAATAAACTATATTTTTATGTAGAGATTTATCATTTAGAAAAAAAGTATTAGGGAGTTCCCGTCATGGCTCAGTGGTTAATGAATCCGACTAAGAACCGTGAGGTTGCAGGTTCGATCCCTGGCCTTGCTCAGTGGGTTAAGGATCCGGTGTTGCCTTGAGCTGTGGTGTAGGTTGCAGACGCAGCTCGGATCCCGCGTTGCTGTGGCTGTGGCGAAGGCCAGCAGCTACATCTCCTGTTAGATGCCTAGCTTGGGAACCTCCATATGCCGCGGGTGCGGCCCTAGATAAGGCAAAAAGACAAAAAAAAATAGAAAAAACATATTTCACCTGCTTTCCTTTATTTTGCTTTGGGTCAAATTTCTTTCTTCCCTTAATGAAAGAGCACTCCTGAGTATACATATGAAGGGAGTACTTACCACTTAGATTTTTATGTGTTTATTGACAATACTATAGCTGGAACTGTAAGGATATGGATTCAAGCATTTAGCTTATATGCAGAAAATGATTTTTATTTTCTGGCATAAGGCTATAAAGTAATTAAATATTAACCTCATAGCTTATCTTCTTTGGAAAGAGAAACCACATAGAGGACTTACAAGACAATGAGTTCCAGCTAATTTTTATTTTTTTTTAGATAATTTGAAAAAACCCTCAATAGTGTTCATAACTCTGGCTTGGCTTATATAGTTTTTATTACAGGAATGGATATTCATTCATTCATTGAAAAGAAAGGTAAAATTTAATCCTTTAATTGTAGCTTCATGTTTTTACTCAATAAGTGCGTATTTCTGTTATAGTGAAAGCCAAAAACTATATGATGAAGTAGCTATGTTGAACTATGTTAATTTCATCAATATATACTGACTATGATTTACATTCCAAAAGTATCCAAAACTTGAACTAATGTGTAGAGAAACCACTTATATCCAGAGGGAATCCACTTTAAGTTACTTTGGGCAGTATAGGTGATAACCTCACCCTCTCTGTAATAGATTTGGTACTTCTGGTCTAGATTTCCTGTGAAAATAAAAGGCAATGTGACTTACCAAAAATTTGTGTCCACTAAGAAGGGAAGCTGATTAGGACTCAATACTTTTGCAGAATTTGTGAAAGTCAACAATACTCTCGATTGTTGGTCATATCTTTTTAGACAGTGTAGAGTTGGGTTTTCAGAACTTTGTCTCTCTTTTAGGTCAAGCTGAATGAACGAATCATAGCCACTGCACAAGGACTCCTGATCCGCTCTGTTCAGGATTCTGACCAAGGACTGTATCACTGCATTGCAACAGAAAACAGCTTCAAGCAGACCATAGCCAAGATCAACTTTAAAGTTTTAGATTCTGAAATGGTGGCTGTTGTGACAGACAAGTGGTCTCCATGGACTTGGGCCAGCTCTGTGAGGGCTTTACCCTTCCATCCAAAGGACATTATGGGGGCATTCAGCCACTCAGAAATGCAGATGATTAATCAGTACTGCAAAGACACTCGGCAGCAACATCAGCAAGGAGGAGAATCCCAAAAGATGAGAGGAGACTATGGCAAATTAAAGGCTCTCATCAATAGTCGGAAAAGTAGAAATAGGAGGAATCAGCTGCCAGAATCATAATGTTTTCTTAAATGGGGCTTATGTTTCCATTAGTAAATGGTCTGTCTTCAATGATTAAATTTTGAGCAAAGAATCTTGTGCTTTACCCATGGGAAATTCCTGAGAAAGGTGGTTACTCACTCCTACAGTGAATGTTACATGAACTGAAATGGGCATGCATTTTCTTGTATAATACTGACTAGCACTAGACGTGGCATGGTCCTCATGGTGCATATAAATATTTAACTTAACCTAGATTTTATTTATATCTTTATTTACCTTTTCTTCAAAATTATCATGGTGGCTGTAAAACTAGATTCTAACATCCCTTAATTGAATGAGGGCTATAACTTGATCTTCCTCCCCTGCTTTAAGGGTTTAACTTTCTAATTGGCAATCATTTGTAGGGAAAAACAAAAGCCAAGTTCACAGTTCTTACACAGTAAAGTTATATCAATGCATGTGACACAATAGCTGTCAAAAGAAATGTAGAAGAGGAAAAAAGGCAAGGAAGAGAGAATCTAAAAGTTGTATAAAACATGAGTGATTTGTAAAATGATAATATGGAGTTTATATGCTTCTAGTGAAATATAACATTGCTTACTTTTAAGACTGTAAAAATTGTCAGTTGCTGATATCTATTATTTATCTCTGTTCTGTTATTTCAGGAAGATAAAAAGGAACTCTTATCATTAATATCTTTGAGTAGAATTATGTCAATGAAGCATTTAATTTTATATTCTTATGTTATCATCTTCCCAAAAAAAGCACTTTCGTTTTTGAAAGTTAATTTATTTTAGACTCAAAGAATATAATCCTACACGGTTAAATTGTTTAATGTGTTTATTCTAATTTTCTAGTCTTATGGCAAGTTAAACAATTCAGAAGAAAAAATTTTTGAAATATCAGACTTGTAGATGAGAGCTGAAACCATCAAAATGGTAAGAAAAAAGATAGAAAATGCAATTTTATTGACAGAAATTTCTTAAAAATGTGACTAATTTTTAAATTTCAATAATTTTCAATGATTAACTCACTTTTGTTTCTTTACCAACCTTAGATATCATACTGATTTTTAAGTCATCAATTCATTTTTTTTAATGAATTGTGTCATATATGCTGGAGAGATTCTCATTTTGTGGAGAAGTGAAAAAGATTCTAATTTGAACAAAAGTAGACATACTTTATTTTAAATGAAGGTTGGCACATTATGTTCACATTACATAAATACAAATGTGGTAAGTTTTTGTTGAATAAAATAACTATCTTCTAACTGTATGTTTGAATCCTTTTCTTAGAATAATTTAATATTGACAATTTTTCTCCAAATAACTAGATGGGAGAAATATGAAATTTTTCTTTGAATCCTCATATTTCTTTTAAAAACATAAGTTTGGATTTTTTATTTTATTTACTTTTAAAGACATTTTCATGTTTCCAGGTACAAAAAGAAATTACATAGCTAATCAAAATCTAGTACAAAAGTTTTATTTGTAGTTAACAATCCATGACAAAGTCTAAAGTGTCAAGAACTAATATCATTATCAAAATGAATGTATCACTGACAGAATCTAAGAATATGATTTATTATTTAAGTGGTGGTAAATTATAATCTTATAAGAGGAAGCCTCAATGGGGCAAAAATAGCAGTTAACATACAAAACATTAATATTGTTTATTCCAAAAAAACAATTAAATAATAATTATTGTGTATGATTCTAAAGTAGTTTCTAAAGCAGTTTGTTATACAAGTAGTACTTTATTTCTCTTCTCATGCACAAATAGAAATGTGTATAAAGCCAAACCACCTTTTGTGTTTATGACCTATCTATTCTATTTATAGAGTTGAAAGTAAGATTGTTTTAGACTCAGAGGATAGGGTAAAGTATGCAAGTCCCCTTCCTTCATGTAAATCCCAACTGATAGACAATAAGGATGTTTAGTTCTGTAACATTATTTGTACTATTTAATACCTTCTACTTTGAACATTATTAAATTGTGTATATTTTACTACTTTCCTTTTAAAATAGAAATCCTTCTTGAATAACACTGCCAAATGGAAAGTTTTTTTCTCAGAAATATCGTTAACATATACTGAACATTGGTGGTTGATTGTTTGCTTTTATTTTGTGTAGTTTAACAGTTCAGCGACTTGATATGTTTTCCATTTGGATTGTGTATAAAACTTCCTAGAAATGCACTTTTTTTTTCAAAGTATAGTTTTGTGAATAGGTTTTAGCATGATGAAACTGTCATTACAGTGAATGTTCATTCTGTGTAAGAAAATGTAGTTAGCACAGTAATATTAAATTAAATATTGGAGAAATCATGTGCCTGGCAAAATAAAATGTGTTGAATTCCCCAAGGATGTCTTTAACTTTCCTATTTATTGTCAGGTTTATGATTGCTTGTTGACATGATAGAATCTAGAATCTACTGACCCTTGAAATTGTTTTTTTCCCTGTTGTATTTACTTATCATTTTTTTGTGAAAGTAATATATCTAGACATTTCAAAATTCAAAACTCCTAGAAAGATATACATGGGAAGTTCTTCTTGTAGTACTATGTCTCCTAAATCCTACCCAGAAGTATCCAGTGTTGTCAGGTTCTGTGTGTATTTCCACATTTTTTGCACAGCAAGCATCAAATTTGTTTTCTCTTTAAGAGGTACTGTATATCCACTCACATCTGTAGTCAGATACTCAAGACATGTGTCCACAGTGGAAAATAAAAAGTGTAGTTTTGTAAGTGCTTGGGCTTTGGAGCCAGCCTGCCAGGATTTGAATCCAAGCTTACTGTCTTATCATGGAAAAGTTACCAAATTCTCTC
>PVHT020000173.1:4331088-4345781 GCA_004024745.2 Catagonus wagneri | reverse complement strand
ATTCTCTCTGCCTTAGTTCTCTGTTCTGGTTCATCCCAGTAAAATGTCAGGACAGAATATATCATGTAATAAGAATTCAATAAATATCTTAATATTTTCTTTACTTAGAAAGTGACATATTGCTAAGACAGAAAGAAATATTTCAGTTTTGTCTTTGTTGAGTTAAATTCCAATGATCTAGGCTGGGGAGCTTACGGTCAGTGGTTCGTGATTAAGAGACCAGCAGTTTGTAAAAACCAGCTGCCTTGATAACCCCATTACTTAATCCTGATTTTATTTACTGGGCAAGTGATGCAGATTTATCCTGTGTTTAGAAACAAGTCTAAGTGAATGAGGACAGCTTAGAGAATGGAGTGTATGATAAAATATCCTTTTTCAGAAGGTTGAAATTACAATGCATTTTATAAAGGAACTCAAATCTTTAATGTACTGGGGTCAGCCTTGAACCAATTATTCTGCAATTATTGCAATTCCACACAATGGACCTTTCCCTGCCCCAGATGACTGTCTTCCTCTGCCACATAAAAAGGGGAAACTACAGGTTTCTAGAAAGATGATCTCTGAACTGACTTCCTTAAGAAGGCTTCATCAGAAACTGGCATTGAGGCTTTGAATATGGAGGGAAATCCGGATGCCTTCTCCGAAACAGAACTATGGATATTTTGGGATAAAAATATGCATGGAAGATGAATTTGAAGAAGGGAAAGGAGGAGTAAGAGACTGATTCATTTCTGTACCTCTCCTCAAAGAATATTACCCTGCACCATCCCTTTCTCTACCACCACAAAAACCGCCAGCTTGGGTCAATAAAAAATTATTTACAGCCAGGGGAACAACAGGGGAAGTGATTAATCATTTTCTGAGATGGCCAGAGTTTTCTCTTCTTTTTTTTAGTTCATCAAGAGAAATAACAGAAGCCTTTTTGCAGACTTCTTGCAACACGAATTTAGGGGAAAAAAATGCAGTTCTATAAGGCTTTAATTTACTTCTCCAGGTTGGTTTACCCCCCTTGCTCTTCCGCATGGCTTGTCCATACATACTATAACCTCACTCTGTTTATAAATATTTAAACTCCTCTTGCTAACTACAGTGTGAGCTTTTCATTTTAATATACATATATATATTTTTTTACTCCTAGTATCTAGGACGTTTCTGACTATACAATAGGTACTTAAACATTAGTGTCTTACCTTTCTGATACTTATGATAAAAATACGGCCTTCCCTTTTTGATAATTTGTAGTAAATCCTTTCATACTCTAATATTTAAGGAATAAGGAATTTATATAATACACTGCAATACAGATTTCAGGATATGAACAGTCATTTGATTTGAAAATCCATTATGGTAACTAGAACACTAAAACTTACCAACAATTAAAAACATACCATGTACCTCTGTGTGGGAAATTAATAAACCCGTCTCAGGTTTCCAAGAGAAATCTAGGAAAAATTTAAAATATTTGTTAATAAAAGATGACAACACTCAAAAGCTTTTTTTTTTTTTTTTGGTCTTTTTAGGGCCACACCCATGGCATATGGATGTTCCCGGGCTAGGGGTTAAATCGGAGCTGCAGCTGCCAGCCTATGCCACAATCACAGCAATGCCAGATCTGAGCCACGTCTGCAACCTACACCTCAGCTCACAGCAACACTGGATCCTTAACCCACTGAGCAAGGCCAGGGATTCTACCTGCGTCCTCATGGATGCTAGTCAGTTCCTTTCTGCTGAGCTACAGTGGGAACTCCAAATATTTTTTTTTTAAATATTTAAAGGGCAACAAGAAAACACAATTAAAATATCTACTTTGTTCTATTAATGTTCTATTAGCTATATGTCAGTATAGCTGGTAATTCGGTAGCTCATCTAGTGTTCTATTAGCTATATGTCCTGTTTTTTGAGTAGTTCATCTAGTTCCCTCTTTTTTCAGTAGTTCATCTAATTCCAATTTCAGTACTGATTTGGTAGGCATTGTTATAAGAATTTTGTAGATGGAAAACAAGCCCAGAGATTCCACAGCTAGAAAGTTTCTGGACTGAAAACCACATTGACTTTTGTCCCGTATCACCCAAGAAGTAGAGTGAGAGAAGTAGAGTCATGAGGGAAGATTCCATGCTACAGAAAGATCATGGAATGGGCTGTGGAGAATAGAATTCACATAAATTTATGTGGAGGAAGAAGGACATTTCTGGAGCTTCAGAGTTGGGAAACATAATGGATATGCAAAAAGGAATTCAATGATTAATTCTGAGAGTTGAAGTTATGGAAGAGCGTAGATAAAATTAGATGTGTGTGTGCAAGCAGATGGAAGTGAATAATGAAATAAACGTGGTTTGCTCTTTGTTTTTGAGAGGGATATATTTAAGAAGACAGAAATGAGAGGCAAACATTTACTAACTGATTGATGGCTGCTCTAGCTGTTTCTCAGAGGAATTTGAAGGGAGAAGATACCACTGAGGGTTGATAAGGTTAACATGGGAGAGGAGTAATGAACACTTATCTTTTCTCAATAACTCAGTGGGCACATTGAGGCTAGGTTTTTATCACATATATGTCAAAACTAAGAAAGTCCTTGATATTTAGATGTTATTTAATGAATAATTGTTGAGTGGATTATAATATTGCCTATCTTGTGCTTTATTTAGGTCTTTAGAGAAATATTACTTCTACCACTAATAATAATAATGACAATATATCTAACATTAATGGGATGCTTATTAATATGTTGCTCATATGCATTATCTTACTTAATTCTCATCTTCAAACCCAGGAACTGCATACTACTATTTACCTTCTTATAGAAAATGAAACCAAAGCATTAAAATCTTAAGAAATTAAATATTAATAAGAGTAAGTAGAATATTCTAAACTATGATGTTCTATATATTATGATGAGTTATTCATAGGTGCTCTATGAGACTTAAGTGATCTTTAATGTTGTTTATAAATTTTGATGGAAAATATGATACCTATAAATAAGAACTTCCAGGTTTGTCTTCCTATTTATAGATACTTGTCCCTGAAGATTGTATAAGAAATGCACGCTAACCGATTGCACCACTGGATCTCCTCTCTGAAAACTGTATGGTTTAGCATAGCAGAAGTTCTAGTAACTACCAAGTGTACCAACAAAAATTGCAGTGCCTCGGGACATCATTTTATCACAAAGAAAATCAATTATTAAAATTAGGTTAAAATTATACCCATGTGTATAATTATTCAAAATATTTGTGCACAATTCAGTTGGAAAATTCTTCCTGACATATTTAACAAATGTAGGGCTTAAGAATCCAAAAAATCTAGGGCAAGGGGAACTTTATGTTGTCAGGATATACTGGAACAGCTAGAGACAGGGAACAAATGTTCTTAGTAAATGGCTCCTCCAGATGAGAATACTCTGGGGTGAATATTATAAGGACAGGTGGGAATACCTGGGTGGTCCCAAGAGTTGTCACACACAACTGTTTTAGAGATGATAAAACTGAGACCCATAAAGAGGTCACACATTTCATTAGTAAGCCAGGTCTTTTATTTCTCAATGCAGTGTTTTTTTCATATACATAAGCGACCCAGAGATATGGTTATATAGTGCAAAAAAGCGCACACAAGACCAAAAAACTATCCTTTTTGGCTGTCAGGATCAAAAAGTAAGATCTTGAGTTTCTGGGATTCCAATTTATTGCCTGGCTGCTGTTCAATTGTACTAACCAGACCAGATTTTTTTCGGTCAGTCTCATTTGGCTTTGCTCAGCTACACATGGCCTCAGTATAAAACAGAGCCAAAATGAAAGAATATGTTTTTCCTTAATCCAAATTTTCTACTTGTTGAAAATTGAAGAGCTTTACCCTCAGGGTCACAATGACATCTTTCTCCAATTTTCTCAGCAGTAGTTGTGAATTATCTTTTCGGCATCATTGTCTTTTTTAACAGGTGCTGGGAGGGGACAACTAACCACAGGTGTAGGGGCTAGGAAATTCATCTGGAAAAAAGGTCATTAAAAAAAAGCCCACGTTTGTCCTCTGCTTGCCTGTTCTTTTTAGAGAAGTCAGCGTATTATGGCCTGACAACTGAATGGATGTGCCTCTGACCTATTCCCACATCATCTTACCTTCCTCCCAAGCCCCTTCCTTACCCTACCGCACCCATGCTTCTATCTGCTGGATTCCAGTGCTTCTTGAACTGTAATGTGTATACAAATCACCTGAACCTTGTTAAAAGGTGGATTTTTTATTCAATAGGATTGGTCTGAAGGGTTTGCACTACTAACAGGCTCCTCTGTGGCACTCATGCTGCTGGTCTGCATTCCACACTTTGAGTGGTAAGGCTCTCTTTTACTTTTATAATTCATAGTTGAGAGGATGACATAGATTTTAGAGGAAGACAAGAGATAATTAATTTCTTTCTCCTTTTCTCCCACCCTTCACTGGAAAACAATTGTTTGTCTTCTTTGCAAACATTAGAAACAGTCTTCAGTTAGGACAGCAGAAGAGTACCCAAAGGACATTGTTTATCTTTGCATACAGTTACCTGTCTCTTTTGTAGTAACACATGGAGATCATTTCTCCAAGAAACATAACTTTGTTTACTTTTCATAGCAATAACTCATTAAATTAATGTGATTTTCTGTGTATTTATTTTATTGTCTTTTTAGGGCCACACCCTCTGCAGATGAAGGGTCCCAGGTTAGGGGTCCAATTGGAGCTATAGCTGCCAGCCTGCAGCACAGCTCACCGCAATGCTTGATCCTTAACCCACTGAGGCAGGCTAGGGATCGAACCCGCATCCTCATGGATGCTAGTCAGGTTGGTAAACAACTGAGCCATGACGGGAACTCCTGTATATTTATTTTAAAAACGAGGTGGGAAAAGAGTACGATTATTCTCACCAAGTCTTAAATTGAATTAGGATAGTATTAAAATCAGTGATGCACTGATCAAAGTTTTAACTAGTTCTCCAGAAGAAAAAACAAAAAAACAAAACCCCTTGATGCATAGCATCTGCTCATTTCCATGGTATAAATACTGCCACTGTGGTTACCAACATGATGTTACCCGGATACAAAACTAGAGAGTCCCACAGTGGCCTTCAGAGTTGGTATAGGAACCACTGAGAAGCTCTAACAAAGAGACAGCTGAAGCTACCAGGGAAGATGATATAACTCAAGGAAAATCACAAAGGAGAAAGAATGTTGATGGTCATCATCTATAGAACTTTCTCTCTATATTGGCTTCTATCTCTGTCTCATAGTTAATTTTGGACTTGTCCCCCTGATATTAGATCATAAGTCAGAGTTCTAAATGTTTTTTGTCCTTTGTATTTATAGTAAATTATTTTTAAAAATAGATGTTCAATGGCAAAAGGAGGGGAGAATAAAAATTGACTCCATTAAACTACTTTTGAAGAAACAAAGTCTACATTTACAAGTATAACTTTGTAATGAAAAATAAAAGAATTGATAGAATAAATCTCTATTGTAATAATATATGATTTTTAGAAGAACAAATAATATTTCCTAAGTTATGGCTCCTTTCTTTGAAATTTCTATATTTCTGAGACTAAAGTAACTTCATCTCAAGTTGTGACACAGTTGTGAAGGAACCTTCTAGTTTTAAGTTGGAAGAAAGGTGAATGATAGACATCTGAGAGGGGCAGCAGATACTGAGTGCTTACGAACAGAGATTCAATCAAGTTGAGGAAGTTGAGGGCAGAGAGACAATGGAGCCTCATTGGGAGCTAAAGAACAGAATCATACAAGGATTTCTCTTCAGGTAATTTAAGTCCATAGACAAGCAAAACAAACAATCTAGTGACTGTGAGGTAGTATTAAACAAAGTGTATTCAAGTATAACTCAGATACTCATACCTGAAAATGTGGAGTATAAATAGAAAAGCGATGCGTGGAATAATTTTTTTTTTCTGTTCTTAAAAATTTTATTGAAGTATAGTTGATTTACAATGTTGTGATAATTTCTGCTGTACAACAAAGTGATTCAGCTACACATATACTCACATCCATTTTTTTCAGATTTATTTTCCCATATAGGTTATCACAGAATATTGATCACAATTCCCTGTGCTACACAGCAGATCCCCGCTGACCAGTCATTCCACATACCACAGTGCACATAACGCCAATCTCACATCTCCAGTTCATCCCTCTCTTCACCCCTACCTGTCCCTTTAGGTAGCCCTAAGTTTGTTTCCAAAGTCTGAGATTCTGTTTCTCTCTCTCTCTCTTTTTTTTTTTTTTTGATTTTTAGGGCTGCACCTATGGCACATTGAGGTTCCCAGGCTGGTGGTCGAATTGGAGCTATAGCTGCTGGCCTATGCCGCAGCCACAGCAACACAGGCTCCAAGCCGTGTCTGCCACCTACACCACAGCTCATGGTAACTCCAGATCCTTAACCCACTGAGTCAGGCCAGGGATCAAACCCACAACCTCATGGTTCCTAATTGTATTTGTTTCTGTTGCACCACGACAGGAACTCCTGGGAGTCTATTTCTGTTATGCAATAAGTTCATTTGCACCTTTTTAAAATTCAATGTAATTTTTAAAATTTTATTTTATTATTTATTTATTATTTTATTTGTTTATTTATTTATTTATTTATTGCTTTTTAGGGCTACACCCATGGCATATGGAGGTTCCCAGGCTAGGTGTTGAATCAGAGCTGCAGCTGCTGGCCTACGCCACAGCCATAGCAACTCTGGATCTGAGCCACATCTGCAACTTGTACCACAGCTCACAGCAATGCCAGATCCTTAACCCACTGGGCAAGGCCAGAAATTGAACCTGAATCCTTATGGATGCTAGTCAGATTCATTAATCACTGATCCACGATGGCAACTCCTGTACATTTTTTTTAGATTCCACATATAAGTGATATCATATGATGTTTGTTTTTCACTGTCTGACTTCACAGAGTATGACAATCCCTAGGTCCATCCATGTTGCTTCAAATGGTATTATTTCATTCTTTTTTATGGCTAATACTCCATTGAATTAAAACAATCATATCTATAAAGACACATATCAAAACCTTTTGGTAACTGCAAATCAAAAATCTACAATAGATACACACACAAATAAGAAAAACCAATTCAAACACAACACTAAATATAGTTCTCAAACCACAAGAGCAGGGAACAAAAGAAGGGAAGAAAAAAGACCAACAAAAACAAATTCAAAACAACTAAGAAAATGTCAATAAAAACATACATATCAATAATTACCTTAAGTGTAAACAGACTAAATACTCCAACCAAAAAACATAGACTGGCTGAATGGATACAAAAACAAGATTCATACATATGCTGTATAAAGAAGACGTAGTACATATACAATAGAATGATTTTTTTTTTTGTCTTTTTGCCTTATCTAGGGCCGCGCCTGTGGCATATGGAGATTCCCAGGCTAGGGATCTAACAGGAGCTGTAGCTGCCTGCCTTTGCCACAGCCACAGCAACACGGGATCCAAGCCGCATCTGCAACCTACACCACAGCTCACGGCAACACCGGATCCTTAACCCACTGAGCGAGGCCAGAGATCGAACCCACAACGTCATGGTTCCTAGTCAGATTTGTTAACCACTGAGCCACGACAGGAACTCCACAATAGAATGATTTTTTAATTGAAGAACAGAATTATATGTTAAACTTTTCTAATCTGGATGTTTTTTCAAACTGCAGATTTATCAATGATCTGCCAATACATAGTTTTCCTACCTACATGTGCACGCACACGCGCACACACACACACACACACACACACACACACTCTAATACCTCTCATTATTTTAAGTGGCTTCTTGAGACTGTTGAGACTTGGCTGATTTATCACAGAGGATAACTGGAAATGTTATCTAACGGTGAGGTCAAGGCTGTGATTAAAGAGCCTATATGATAATATGCTTGGTTGTTTTGTCAAAACATCAAACCATTTGCAGATGTCGTTATTTTAGAACGATAAAATATAGTTTGAGTGACCTATTCTCTCTCATATTCTGCACTTCCCTGACCAGCACAGGATACAAGTGGAAAAGTAGCTACACAATGTTCTTTAGAAGTAGGGTTATTTGCTGTGCTATCACCGTTGTGCTATACTTACAAATGTATAGATTCGTGGTTCTACTATCTGCTTCTCCAATAATATTTATCCAGAGGTACAGACTTAGATCTTTCTTGAGATAAGTGACTGAAATATTTTCTTAGCTAATGAATGGATAATGATGCTCTCAATTTTATCACTTCTTCAAATTTATCTTTGGACACTGTATTCAGATTACTCTCAAATGTGCATTTAAGTATCAGATGCCACCTAAGTGTCAGGGGGAGGAAAAACTAGACTACTCTTGGCTGTCTGGAAGAGTGATGTTGTCAAAGGTTATCAAGTTGGACCAAACAGTCTTCATTAACAGTCTCTGTCACCACCTCCATTTGGAAGTAATTTGGATATTTGCAGTGACCCTGTCAGTTCTGATTGGCTGGGCAGTGACCTTGACCAGGGTGAAACCTGTTCAGTGAAGCTCATATAATGCACTGTAGGTGGAATCCAGGGTGACAGATGGCAGTGGGGTCAGTGAAGAGGAACTTGTCCATCACTGCTATTGAAGATGAAACCACTCAACAGTGCAGTTCGACTGACACAGGAGCTGTGGTTTGCATATACCACAAGGGACTTGTTCAGGTTCCTTTATTTTTAAAGAAACACTATAGTTTCGTGATCTCAGAGTGCATGAGACTGATGAATTAATGGAAAAGAAAGCCTAACTGTTGGAGTTTAGCAATGGACTAGACCTTTCAAAACATGTCTTTGACTTAATAGCCAAGACCTGAAAAGTCATGCTGGCTGTATATTGTGAATAGCTTCCTAATCTAAAGCTAGATCCTGTGACGCTTTTCTCCATTCTTACTAACAAACTTGGTTAGAGTAATAACCTTACTCTTCAGGTAGACACATCTCTTCCTTTTATGTCCCTCACACACCACAGAATCAATACAAAATATAACTTTGATAATAGATTGTATTATACTTTCTAAGTGCTTGGCTAATAAGTCTATAAAAGCAATGATATATTCTAGAAATAATTAACCTTTGATAAAACAGCTTGGATCTATTTTTATAGTTTCAGTAGCACTTTTTGAAATATAAAACATAGGAATGGATAGGATATTGAGTGACTTATAGCACAGCTTTTTGATTCTGGCCTCTGAATCTCTGATATTCCGAAAGCACAAGACCCAATATTGACATGCTAAGGACCTAATGGAAAGACATGTATTTCCAAGTAACAAGATATGATGTATCAATAAGAAAGTACACCTAACTTTCAATTTATCATGGAATGTTTAAAAATCTTGAAGAAAATCTCTTTAAGATATTTTCTACCCATTGACTGCCTGAGTTTAGGAGTTTTTACCAAATTTTCATCATTGGGTTCTTTGGAATATTTTTGGAACAAAGAGCCAATAGGCTGCAACCAAAGCTATACAAAAAATAATAAGTGAATTTATTTCATTGAATCATAAAGTATTACAACTACAGGGAAACGGACAGATGATGTAGTTAAATTGGTTTCCTTCCTTGCGGATTACTAGTGTCCATATCTCACATATAGATGTGCCTCAGAGATATATAGGATAAGAGTCCTTAATAAGAACCCATTGAACTCTGCTTAATGGACGTCATCATTTCACCCTATTTATACTATTTAGAAAGAAGCTATAAATAGTATTTATACTATTTAGAAAGTATTTTGGGTTAGCCAAAATACTAACCCGCCCATCCAGATCCCAATATACAGATATTTATGGTTCAGTTATCAATTAATTTTTTCATTCAGTCATTTTGTACATAGCAGATAACATCATCCAAATGGCTTTTAGGAATAATGCATCATTTTCACTGAAACACATTGCCTAACTGAATTTGAGACACCTCCCATTAGAGTAGAGCAGCTTTTATAAAAATTGCCTCAACCAGGCTCGTTCCAGCTAAATTTACACCACCTATTTTAATGTGCATATTGTCCAGACCCACAGAGACTGCATTAAGTAATTAAGAGACAGACCACATAGTGTCATTTGCTGTAACGAAATCTGTGGATTCAATCAATGACCACCTGAAAGGGCCTAAGGCTACAGGATTAGGGCAAAACCTGCTGAGACAAGCCCCAGGGGGTCCAATGGAAGTACATTCATTTGAAACACCATTATGCAGTTTTCAGTCCCATTTCAATTAGTCATAAAACATAGAACAAGCCACGTTGTTAACAAAACTATCCAAGACAGATTCTGCCTTGACTTAGAAAGAGTCCAAACAGAGCTCAAGATAAAATCAAATAGTCAGTTGAGCAGAAAGAAAGACATTAATCTTATCTGCTTTTGTAAGGCATAGTTTATCTCCTGAGGAAGAGCTGAATCCTGTGATTGCTGCAAGCTTTCTTATTTTCTACAAACAAAAAAAAAATTTTTTTTGAAGTGCTAGTACTACTGTAAACTCAATTTAGTTTATGTGAGTTTTTATAGGCCTAATAGTGAAATGGCTGGACAGCTGTTGTTTGCTAAATTGTCATTTGTTGGGTTAAAAGTTCATCCTATTCAGAGTATGGTCACTGTTCAGGGATCAGATGACCACACCAGAACTACATATTATATGGATCATATAATTTGTTTTGGATCAGCTTCCTTCCAGATGCTAAAATCTGGTGTGTTTGTTAAGAACTGGCTTAAATCCTGATTCACTGTGGACTTTAACTGAAACAGACTAATTGATTGGGACCCATCCCAACACACGTCTTCTCCAAGCTGAAAGTGATTTAGGGTTTTGATGGCCATGAGTGACCACTGGGTAGATTTGTACTCATTTTAGGCAGTCAGCAAGCAACAGTGTTTGCTCCCTGCAAGAAAACTTGAGGTGAATATTTCCCAGATGGCTTTTTTTTTCCAGACAGAGATCTCTTACAAAAGAAGAAAGGAACACTTTGACAAAGTCCAAAGAGGAGCTCATATTTAAGAATTTTCAATGGACAAATTCAGGGGCCTTTTCAAACTCTATGGGGTACTTTTGGAATATGTTTGGAATGTAAACACAAGCTTGAGTTGCCCAGCTGCCACCTGGCTTAGAGTGTGACCTTTCATAGAATTTTTGTATTTTAAAGCAAAAAAGAATCTGGGTGATCATTGGGGTCGGACTGTTCCTTTACAGACAAGAAAAATGGGACTAAGATAAGCTATTTGCTCACGTGAACTTGTTTTCCATTCAATTCTCTAAGTTCTGTATATTTCCAGAGGATTCCATAGGGCATCCTGGCTTCTGTGGCAAGAGTGCACCTCAGCAGAATGCACTTATTGTTGACATTCTCTTGTTTTACATTCACTTTTCTCCCTTTTACTTCTGTTTCTTTTTTTCTTGCTTTCCCCTACATTTACTCCTGCATGTCAACTCATTATTTTATTTTATTTTTTTGCCATCTCTTTTCTTGAAAACCTAGGTTTTAATTACAGTACCGATAAGAATAGCCTTCTGGGAGTTCCCCTGGTAGCTCAGCGGTAAGGAACCTGACTAGTATCCATGAGGACTCAGTCTCGCTCAGTGGGTTGAGTATTCGGTGTTGCCATGAGCTGTGTTGTAGTTCACAGGCTCGGATCTTGCATTGCTGTAGCTGTGACGTAGGCTGGCAACTACAACTCTGATTGAATCCCTAGCCTGGGAACTTCCATATGCTATGGGTGGGGCCCTAAATAAAAGAAAAAAATAGCCTTCTGAAACAAAACAAAACAAAGAAGGCCTACTAAATAATTGTTCACATGATTACTGATTTCTCTCAAGTTTAAACTGAGAATGTTTATTGTCTATAGCATTTGTCTGAAACTGTACTGACATTTGGGGCTTGCTTGTTACATATTTAATTTTGCTTTTTAATGTGTATATACAGAAGCAAAGACAATGCTTACAACCAGTTAGGAGGGGTAGGAAACGCTTCTAAAATGCAGACTTACCTGTGTACATTCAATGGGACTGGAATTTGAATGCCCCATTTCATAGTGTCCTGAGATGATCCTGGTGTTTAATTTAGGCATTACAAGGTTTTAGGGATTTGACTTCCCTACCCAAATGAGAAGCGGTTTCAAAATTTTCAGTAAACTTTGTTTCCACTACATACAGACATATACCAATATAGCTGGAGTGCAAATGTATAAAAGAAGTTCATTTTAATCATAAAAGTTTATTAAACCAATATCTAGGCTTATGTGTTCAGAATTTATGTGATAGCAACAACATAAATATTAGAGATACTGTACTAGAATTATGGGAATATGTTGTAATCTAGATCATTAACCATAAGAGAGTCTATAAATTAAGGAAGTGAGAGTGATCCAGGACAAAGTAAAGACCTTGTGAAAGAAGGAAGAAAGAAGAAACATTTTTACGGTAAGACACAGATGGGGAAATGAGCACGCAGAGTGCAAGTTTGAATAACAGAGGGTACGATGGCTGGAAGAGACAGAGGATGCCCGAGTAAAGCAGAGGCTGAGGAGAGGGGCACAGAGTGCTTGGGCACGGGGTACATGACTCATACTGATGGAACAACTGAAAGACAAAGCCAGGGGGCTAGGGGCTCAGTGTTAACCAGTCATCACTGCTGACTAATGTGTGTCACAGGGACACAAAAGGTCAATGAGTGACAAACTGAATGACACACTTTGTACTATATAACTACACGGGTCTCAGAACTGAACTGAGTGAGAGAGAGAGTGTATGTGTGAGTGTGTGAGCTCAAGTAAGGCAGGGTATATTATGGATTTACTTGACTTTGCTCTCCTGCTACTTGTTCTCATCTAACTAGGCCCTAATACTCTACAGCAAATAACTGGGCCTGGTATTCCCTTACTCCTGAGGATATTTGTGTAGCTCAATTGAAAATCAAAACTGTCATGGAAAAGTTGGCTCTTTATGATTCATTACATGCTCTTCATATTATATAAATTGTCTATATAAATTAACTTTGTTTCCTAAATAATTGCATTTCAAAGTGTATTTAAGGTTTATATTTTTAATTTACTTTTATTGAGTTTCATTGAGATTTAATTGATGTATTCCACTGTATACATTTAAGGCATGAAGCATAATGGTTTGACCTACATATTTTATGACATGATTACCAAAATGAGTTTATTTAACATCCATCATCTCATATAGATACCAAAAAGAAGAAAAAACATTGTTTTATTTTTCTTGTGATGAGAACTCTCAAGATTTACTCCAACTTTTAGATATAATACTGTAGTGTTATGTATAATCATCATGTATACATTAAATCTCCAGTAAATTTGTGCCTTGGACCTCCCTCACCCAATTTCCTTTCCACCAACACCTGCCCCAAAGGATCATCTGGGGCCTCAGGAGGATCAGCGCGGCAGGTCACTTTCTCCATCTGCTTAATGCTGCCTTTCTCACATCCTTATCAGTGCATTTCCTGAGAGAATGTCCTCAAACCCTTTTCATCCAGAATTATCTGGTCACAGAATCAGCTTCCAGAGACCCAGTGTGAGACCTGGGGTCAGAAGGCAGGCTGCTGTAGGAGGGGCAACAGGCGGGGAAGAAGCCCTGACCACAGACTCACATGCAGCAGCTTTTAATCAGGAGGAAAGGCAAATGTTGGCAGCTCCAAGAGTCACTTGCGGTTGAGGGTGTTTCTTTGGATGTTACTAGCTGTGTGTTTTAGATGGTGAAGACTGAAGTATGCTGCACTGTTGATGGAACAGAGAAGGAGAGGAGGAACATACCATAAAACATGAGGCAAATGAACAGAATGAAATTATGGAGGTGAAAAGCATAAGCAGTAAGTTAAGAGTTAATCATATTTTAGTGTACAGTATGAATAAAAATCTGACATTGTTTTGCAAACGATTAGTCACTTATTTCAACACTATTCTAGACTAGTTCATACTTTCCCCACCTATGTGCTGTTTTTATCACAAAATTAATCCTCATATTTGTGAGCCTGTTTTTAGACTTTTCTATTTCACACCTATTCCTCATCCAATGTTAAACTGACAAAATTACTATAGCTTTATATGTTTGGATAAATAAGACAAAACCTTCCTCCTCGTTGAAGTCTGTTTTTAAAATTTCAAAACTTATTTCATATATATCATGTATTTTACTTTGCTTTTTAGGTTTATTTCCAGGATGTTTTATCTATTTGTTGTTATTCAGAATTTTCCATTTATTTTCAATTTTTTGTTTGCTGAGATGGGAAGGGCTTAGAGTTTTATTGTATTGCTCTTTTGGATTTTAATGTATGTTTGTATATTGCTCTTTTATAGATTCTTTTATGGAATTTTTATGAATTTTTGCATTTATTCATTTGCTTTTATTTTTTTTCCAGATAGCCATTTTTCTCCATTAGTAATTTATATCTAATTTTTCTCTTGTTTTTCTTATTAGCTATAATCTGCTATATGATCCTCTGAGATGGGTATTTGAGTGCAAGCAAAATTTCAGGGGTGTGCTCTTGAAGGGTGAGGGAAGAAAAAGAAACAAGATTGGGCAGGTAGAGGAGTTCCTGTTGTGGCTCAGTGGTTAAAGAATCCGACTAGGAGCCGTGAAGTTGTGGGTTTGATTCCTGACCTTGCTCAGTGGGTTAAGAATCTGGCGTTGGGAGTTCTCGTCGTGGCTCAGTGGTT
>PVHT020000173.1:4306412-4320557 GCA_004024745.2 Catagonus wagneri | reverse complement strand
CTTGGATTGATCCTTTGATCATTATGTAGTGCCCTTCCTTGTCTCTTAAAATGTTCTTCATTTTAAAGTCTATTTTGTCTGATAGGAGTATTGCTACTCCGGCTTTCTTTTGATGCCCGTTTGCATGGAATATTTTCTTCCATCCTCTCACTTTCAATTTGTATGTGTCTCTAGAAGTGAAGTGGGTCTCTTGAAGACATCATATATATGGATCTTGTTTTTGTATCCATTCGGCTAGTCTATGTCTTTTGGTTGGGGCATTCAGTCCATTAACATTTAAGGTAATTATTGATATATATGTTCTTACTGCCACTGTATTAACTGTTTGGGGTTTTTGTTGCTCTTTTTTTCTTCCCTTATTCTCTTGTTGTCTAATCTCACAAGATGGCTATATTTAATGTTGTGTTTGAGTTGATTTTTCTTATTTGTTTGTGTATCAATTGTAGATTTTTGGTTTGCAGTTACCCTGAATTTTTGATATAGGAGTCTATATATAAATGAGATTGTATCAAGTTGTTGGTTTCTTAATTGCACGTGCTTCTCCAGTGACCTCATTTGTGCTGTCTTCTCATGATTCCTGATTTTATCCAGCATAATTGTGCATGTATGATTTAGTATCTTTACTGTGTATATGCCTTTACTGGTGAGGCTTGTCATTTGTGGTGTTTTTGTTTCTGGTTGTGGCCTTTTCTTTTCTGCCTAGAGAAGTTCCTTTAGGATTTGTTGTAAAGCTGGTTTAGTTTTGCAGAAATCTCTTAGCTTTTGATTATCTGTAAAGATTTTGATCTCTCTTTCAAATCTGAATGAGAGCCTTGCTGGATAAAGTAATCTTGGTTGGAAGTTTTTCCCTTTCATCACATTTAGTATATCATGCCACTCCCTTCTGGCCTACAGAGTTTCAGATGAAAAATCTGCTGATAACCTTATTAGGGTTCCCTTGTATGTCATTTGTTTCTTTTCCCTAGCTGCTTTCAATATTTTCTCTTTGTCTTTAATTTTGGTGATTTTGATTGATATGTGTCTCAGGATGTTCCTCCTTGGGTTTATTTTATATGGTACTCGTTGTGCTTCCTGGATTTGAGTGAGTGGTTCCTTTCCCATATTAGGGAAGTTTTTGGCTATAATCTCCTCGAATATTTTTTCTGTCCCCTTCTCATCTCCCTCTGGCACCCCTATAATACGGATGTTGGTGCATTTAACATTATCCCAGAGTTCTTTGAGACTCTGCTCATTTCCTTTAAATCTTTTATCTCTTTTCTCTTCTGCATTAGTGAGTTCCACTAATCTGTCCTCCACCTCACTGATTCGTTCTTCTGCCTCCTGTATTCTACTGTTGCCTGCTTCTAATGAATTTTTTATTTCAGTGATTGTATTTTGCATCTCTTCTTGTTTAATTTTTACAGCTTGTATTTCTTTGCTCAGCGTTTCTTGTAAATTATCAATCTTTGCCTCCGGTTTATTTCCAATGCCTTGCATCATCTTCAGCATCAACAGTCTAAAGTCTCTTTCTGGGAGGCTGATAATCTCCTCATCACTGAGCTGTTTTTCTGGGATTTTCTCTTTCTCCCTTATTGGAGTTAGAGTTTTCTGTCTTTCCATTTTTATAGGTTTTTGGTGTGATGACCTTTTTGCCAACTAAGAGAGTTGTAGCCTCTCTTAGTTTAGGTGTTTTGCCTCCCCTGTGGCTAAATTTGGTATGGAGGGGGCTTGCTGTAGGCTTTCTGATGGGAGGGAGTGATACCTGCTCACTGGTAGGTGTCCTTGATTCCTCTCCCTCTGATGGGTGGGGCTTTGTCTCTGGATGAGGTTAGAGGCTGCCTGTGTGCCTGAGGGGTCTTTAGGCAGCCTGTTTACTGATGGGTGGGGCTCTGATCCCACCTGGATTGTTGTTTGCCCTGGGACTTCTCATCCCTGATGGGAGGGACCAGATTTTCCCAGAAATGGCCCCCTCCAGAGAATTGCAGGCTGATGAATATTCCGGTGAGCTTCACCTCCAATGCCCTTCCCCCACAACAAGGCACAGTCACCCCTGTTTTCCCAGGAGATCCTCCAAGAATTGCAGTCATGTTCCAACTGGATTCCTATGGAGACTGCTTTGCCCTGGGACACAGTGCACGTGAAAGTCTGTGTGTGCCTTTCCAGAATGGGGTCTCTGTTTCCCCCAGTCCTGTGGAGCTCCTGCACACAAGCGCCCCTGGCCTTCAATGCCAGATGCTCCTGGGGCTCTTTCTCCCTGTGCCCGATCCCCAGGCGTGGGGATTTGATGTGGGGCTCAGAACTCTCAGTCCTGTAGCTGAGTCTCTGTGATACAGTAATTTTCCAGTCTGTGGGGCTTCCCACCCAGGAGGTATGGGGTTGCTTCTCTCACGTAATCACCCCTCCTACCTCCTGATGTGGTCCCTTTGTCTTCTGGAGCAGAATATCTTTTTTGGAAGTTTACAGTCTATTTGGTTGAAGGTTGCTTGGCATTTGGTTGTAGTTTTGCTGTTTTTGGGGAGAGAAGTTGAGCTCCAGTGCTTCTATTCTGCCATCTTAATCCAATCCATAGTTTCTTAATCTTTGTTTTTATTTTCATGTTTTTGCAGTACACAAGGTGTGAAACTAAAAAGAGTACACATATCTAAAATATTATGAGAATAAGAAAAGTTAGTTCTTCCAGTCCAAAAAACAAACAAAAATCACTTTCTTAAGATTCTAATTTCTAAAATGATTGCCTTAGACTAGTGGCTCTCAAAGTCTGGTTTCTGCATCAGCTGCACCGTAGTACTTGTTATAAATGAAAATCTTATGTCCCACCTGTTTATAAATGGAAATTCTCAGCTACTGAATCAGAAACAGAGGGGTCCCATTAGAGTTTTGACAAGTTTCCCATGGAATTCCGATGCCTACTAAAGCTTTAGAAAAACTGCCTTAGACGCTGGAACATGAGTTAAGAAAGCTGAAATATATGGATCTGAATTTCTGGGTTGACTCGGTTTTCGTTGGATCTTAGTTCTCCTACTTGGGGATGTTTTCAAGACCCCCAACTCAAATCAGTTAACTCCAAATCTCTCCCTTTGCGTCAGCTATGTGTAAGGTTCTCTGGTGGTTCTGATAAGCAGGAGGATGGAGTGATGCTGTTGTAGGTCATGCACGCTTGTCCTATAGGTCAGTTGCCTGCTGTGTGTTCTGCACAGACTAACCTGTGGTTGTTCCTATTGCCCTTTTCTGTTGACACTGCTTCCCTGCTTTTCCTCTTTACCCTGGTGGCTGAAGTACACAGAGCCACAAGGGTGTGGATCAGCTGCCAGAATAGCTTTTCCCATTTTGGAAAAATTTTACCTTACAATTTAAGAAGTAACGTAGTTCCTTTGGATTTTTAAGCGGATTCCACTTATGATTTCATTGCTCTCTTAGACTTATCCTTACTCAATCTGTTCTCCACATTGCAGTCAGTGTTACTTTTCTAAAAGGAAAATCTGATCAAGGCCAAACTCTTAAAAATGCCTTGCAAAGCTGTGCAGAAGCTTCTGCTTTGTCTATCCAATATACTCTCCCCCAATCCCTTCTGTGCTGTAGCCATTCTAATGTTTAGTATGTTAGTTTGAACCCGGCATGTTTTCTCTCTCCTCCTATCAGCAGACACATGTTATTCTACTTGTAACACTGCTTCCTGACACGTGGTCACCTCACCATCACTCTTTGCTCCAAGAATTTGATACGATTCCTTCCCAGAAAATTTAAGTGATCATTAAAGCTTAGATATAACCTCTGAAGTATTTTACAGCCTCCCTTATGGCACTTCGGTGTAGCTTGTTTACTTTTCTGAAATTCCCAGTGGACTAGAAAATTAAAGGTATATATTAAATTTTTCACTTGTAAATTTTTATTTCTACATCTAACAAGAGCCTATATATATTTTTTCAATAAACTTTTATTGAGTAAATGAAAGGATGAATCTAAAACAACCTCAAACCATGAAACATAATCAAATAGCAACTTAAAAGTAAGTAAGAAATGAACCAAAGCAAAAAACCGTAAAGGTATTCTTGAATCAGGAGTGAAAGTTAATCAGGAGTGTACACTAAACTTGCTGTGATGACTAATCTCTCCATTAAATGGCCTTTTTCTTTTTTTTTTTTTTTGCCTTTTGTCATTTTAGGGCCGCACTTGCGGCATGTCGAGGTTCCCAGGCTAGGGGTCTAATCGGAGCTGTAGCTGCCGGCCTACGCCAGAGCCACAGCAATGCAGGATCCGAGCCGCGTCTGCGACCTACACCACAGCTCACGGCAACGCCGGATCATTAACCCACTGAGCAAGGCCAGGGATCGAACCCGCAACCTCATGGTTCATAGTCGGATTCGTTAACCGCTGCGCCACGACGGGAACTCCTAAATGGCCTTTTTCTTAAAAGAACAGTTGAATCCTTTTCTTTCCATTTGGGTGAAACATCTCTTTTGATGTGTAATAGAATGTTAGATATTTTTCCAGCAAAGATGGTTTTATTCAAGATCAACAGAAAATTGCAATTTGGGGCTTGCAACCATGGCGAACCATGTATAATTTTCCTATATAGTGAGGGAATAACACTTTAATAGAGGGGAAAAGCAAGTTGGGAGGGCGATAGTAAGCAAAGTGTCCATGGCTTCTCCTTGGTTGTGTACTTTCCAGGAAAGAAGAGTTGTCTTTTTTCTTTCTGTTGGGCATGACTAACTTTACAGGGCATGAGAATTCCCCTTTCTGGTCTCCATTCTTTATTTAAATTAAGTTTCTCTTTATTGGCTTTTCTACACCATCCTCTGATAAAATATTTCGGAGATGCTTTTGTCTTATTAAAAAGAATTCGTATTTCTTAATTTGTCAGCATTTCCCATACTATGTTCCTCAAGCACTAGATTCAGAATATTTTAATAGACATTTCATTAAAAAATTTTCTCTGTATTGGGATATATGAAGTTAAATTAGGCAGAGATCTTTAGTGCACACACATTCAGAATCTTGACTATGATAACCTACTTTGCAAATCTCCCAAATAGAAAATTATTAAGTATTTCTTTGGAACATTTTGGAGAGATACCTTGCAGAATTACTTGTCAATTTATTAAAACAATTTGAGAAACATTACTTTAAAACTTATCAGTAAAATTTTTACTCCAAGAAAGCTGAGGAAAAAGAGGAGGGTTTTCTGCAGTTTTCCTCTGTCTCTCAGAAAACTAATTAATCAGTATTTTCTAAACTACATGAATTTGGTGAGCTCAAAAAAATAACAACGGTGTCCAATTTGTACCTTTTCAAGCTATTTTAAAGTGTACATTAAATTCACACAGTGTACAATATGGTAAGTATAAGATATTGATCTTTCTGTAGCTGTAATTGTATGTTCAACTGTAATACTTGTTGAACATGGAATTCACAGTGGTGCATGGGTATTCTAAATTGTGAAGTCTGTAAATCATAACAGTTCAGGGAAAAAGTATAGCAATATTGGCTTAAACAGACAAGAAAAACATATCAGATGGACCTAACTGGACCCTGAAGGAAAGTAATATGTAATGTTTTTGGAGTCTTAGAACTTGGGGTTCCGATTATACTGAACAGTAGAATGAAGTATCATTCATTTCTAAAGTTAGGCTTTGGGTGTCAGGTGGTAGATTTAGTGGGTGCCTCTCCCCCATGCACACACTTATACTGAGGAGGCTCCTAAGAAACAACATTGATCACTGAGATTTAAAGATATAAAGTGGAATTCTCATCGTTGCTCAGTGGAAACGGATCTGACTAGTGTCCGTAAGAGGGCAGGTACCATCCCTGGCCTCACTCAATGGGTTAAGGATCAGACGTTGCCCTGAGCTGTGGTGTAGACATTGCTTGGATCCTGAGATTCTGTGGTTGTGGCGTAGGCCAAAAGCTATAGTTCTGATTTGACCCCTAGCTTGGGAATCTCCATATACCATAGGTATGGCCCTAAAAAGACAATAACTAACTAACTAACTAACTAACTAACTAACTAACTAAGTAAATAAAATAAAGATATAAAGTGCTATCTGACAGACCAGAATGGAGTAAACCGAGTGAAGCTTCCTGTTCTCAAGCTTGAATTCCCCCAAAAGAGACTCATCTCAGCAGGGAAAGCTGGACCTGTGAACAGCACTTAGTGCCAAGGTCTAAGTTATCTGAGGAAAGTGACTTTTTAAGCACATTGTGCATTTAATTCTAGAACCTCTGTAAGCAGCCATTCTGGCCCTGAGGGGAAATTTGCCAACTGACAGCTTGACAGTTCGGTGCCATAAGAAAGAGCCATCGAAGAACACTCATATACACATGGGCCAGGAAACTTGTTAGTGTAGGACTTCTAACTGGGCCTTGTTTAGAGGGCCTTAGTGGGCATTGTGCATACTTGCGAGTGTGTGTGTGTGTGCATATGCACATGCATTCATGCTTCATCATGGCTGTTTCTATTAGAGAATATTCCTCTTCCATTCAGTGTGGTTCTGAAGAGGTCTGTCAATCACGTAGTCCCACCAAATCCTACCCACATGGCTGGGCTGCAGACCTGGCCTAGCTCATCAGGATAATCTATCTCCCTAATCAACAAGTGTGACAGTGTAAGGGGTAGACAAGCAACGCAACTGGGACCTTCCTGAGTCCATTAGACACTGGAAGAAAGAAAGGGTCTCTTCATTTTTGTTTAAAAACTGTAGTGTTAGTGACCTGAAGCTGACAGCAGCCATATTTCCTACCATGTGGAAAAGCTCGCATAGAAATGGTCATCACATAGAGGTAATGAGAGTTCAGAGATAAAGAACTGAGTCTGGCAGCTTTGTTAGAGACTTTGGATTTGAATGTGTTCAAAGTCTACCCCATGCTTAGAATTCGCAGTGTATAAGTCAATACATAATTTACTTATTTATTTACTTACAAAGGCCAGCTTGAATTTGAATTTGTTTTCTTTTGAAGAGAGTTCTTTACTAATGGATAGGCCATCTTTATTTGTACAACATGGAGGCAATGAATGGACAAGGCCACTGGCAGAAGTTTTCATCAGGATCTCAGGGAGCAGGCATTAGGGTTTCAGGAAGAGGTGATTGATGTCTGGGTGAGCCACAGACTTGAAGATTTGCTGGGGCTTCCAGTGAAGTTAGCAGTGATATTTTATGTCCAGTTGCATCACTGGGAAGAATGGCAGTCAATCACTGGCAATAGCCCATGAGCCATGGTCAACTGATGGAAAAAAGAGGTTTGGAAACAGACCTCTAGAAACTTTCTCTGAGGTATGCCTCCCTTGGAATCTTGAAGGATAAGACCAGTGACAAGTATTCCATAATTTACTTAAAGCAAATGTTGGAAATTTCTATAAAATGATAAGTCCTTACAAACACTGGAATACCTGTAAGTAAGACTGATGGGGACTTACTGTAATTTAAGATACAATTTTAAGTGTAACCTCAGACTACTTAAATTGAGAAGTGAGGAGAGGTCGTTCCAGAGGAAGGATAATACTTACAATAAATCTTGGGTGTATTCATAAGGTTTTGAGAAGACCAGATTGACACGACATGGTGAAATTTTGGATAAGGTTGTGAGAAATAAGGGTGGCTGATTATAAGAAGGCTGGTTTCAGGTACAGCTTGTCACAGAAGTTTAAATGGGGTTTAGTATGAAATAGGTAAGAGGAGGGATTTTATTTCATGAAGTATTATAAATTTAGCATCACCTGTTTAACTGGTTTGCAGTATAGATAAGATCACACTTCTTATTTCCGGTTAGTTTAAGTTTTCAAGTTTCCTTATATAGTGTTAAGGTCCTCTATTGACCTTTTCAAGATGTCCCCCAACATTCCTGCCCCAACCCCACAATTAATTGTCTAAGAACCAAGGGGCTTACTGAAAACAAAGGAGGTTAGTTCTATTTCCAAACACCAGACAGGAAGAGAGGACTGTAAAATCAGATTAACCCACATCCACCATTGGTTTGGTCACAGGCACTTCACAGTCAGATGATGTTTCTCCTTTCCTGCAGGGGTGCTCTCGCTAGTCCAGATTCCTGCACAGGATAGAATGGTGACTATCCTTCACCTTTAAGAATACAAACCTTAGGTAAATACTTATTTTCTCAGACATTGTTTCCTAAAATGAGACACCATATTTCAGTGGCTCGGTCTGAACTCACACTGACTCACAAGGAAGCAAGGGAGCAGAGTTGTTCTTAGAGGGTGAACTCAACATTCCACAAGGTCTGCATCCCAGCAGCTGACCCTGGAGTAAACTTTTTTGCCCTGCTGCAAATTGACTTCAAGTTGAACACTACCAAGTGACCTTGAGGATGTCAATAACCTGCAAATTTTATAGAAAGCTGGTAGGAGTACAAACTGCTATACCCACCCTGAGAAACAATTTCACATCTAGCAAAGATCAAGATGTGAGTTTGCTTATACTCTACAGTTGCGCTTCCTAAGTACGTGCTCAAGAAGAGCATGCCCATGGCAGTATTGGCCAAAGAAGGGGAAATGGTCAAAATATCCAGCAATCTCGGAGACTGACTACGTAAGTTTTAATGCAATCATGTGATGGGTTAAATTTCAGCAGTGAAAATAAATGAGCAAGAGCTGCACATGTCAACATGGATAAATCTCACAAACAATGCTGACCAACAACACTGGCAAGTCATAGAAGAACACAAGCAGTTTGAAAAATATGAAAAGTGAACAGTATACAAAGGATATGTATATGTGTGGTAAATTAATAAACACAAGGGAATAATAGACACCAACTTCAGGATCCCAGTAAGCTCTTGAGGGGATGGAGACAGCTGGGATCAGACAGGCGAGGCGAGGCATATGGGAGGCTCCAAAGATATTGCTAACTTTACATAGTATAGAGAACACAGTATTTGTTTGAGTTCTCTTTAAACCAAACATATTCATTATATGTTTTGTGCACACTCATCTACATAAAAACACGTATATAATTTCATAATATAAAAAATTATGGAGTCATTTAAGTGGATTCTGTAGTTATGTAAGTGCAAGCCCATTCAGAAAATCCCTGTGCCTCTCTCTTGACTCCCTGGATTGCAAAAAACTAGGGAGGTGAACCCTTTGCATAAGAATCTCAGGGTCTTTCTTAAAGAGGAAATATCACAATATTAAATCCTCCCTAGCTGTTCTGTGCAAACAAGAACAGATACTTGTGACCATGTCATTAGACAGTGGGAGAGCATCCTCATATGAAATCCTCCCCGTGGAGGATGACCACGCATGTCTTCTTTCAGCAGTTTTACCTGCAAGTCTCTCCTCACCAGGCAACAATGGCTTCAGAATCTAGCCTTTCTTGTTTACACAGCTACTCTACAATTATTGAAAATTTCTACTCTTCCAACTTCTTTTCTTCTTCCTTTACCTACTTCCCTATTCTTTTGAACTTTATTTTCTACTTTCTAAATTCTTAAAACTCAAAGTAGTAGAGATGAGAAGGGGTGGGAAGAAGAGAAAAATATTTCCAAAAGTAGTTCTAAATATACTCATTGTTTTCCTGTAGGTATTTGAGAGGGACAGAGTCTTTCTTATCAAATAAATACTGCTAATGTTATAAAAAATTGTTTTATTTTGTAGCAGGACTTATTAGAGTCTTTAAAACTTTAGGAGGAGGATTATAGTATGCCGTTTATTCCCAAATTTTCTGACAAAATTTTCCTGTTTCCAAATGCCTGTCTTGAATAATATTATGCTTAGTGTAATATTATGGGAAATATTGGTTTTGAATTATGACCAAGAAAGTTCTCATAATAAAAGGAAAAGGAGTTAAATATGCTTTTTTGCATTAAATATTGGTAATAAAATATTTTAATCAAATACTTCTACTTCCTACAAGGGACTTTTTGTTGGTACGGATATAGTAAATTCTCTCTGGTAAATACTCTGATTTAGTGAATACTCTGTTAACATATTAACCTTTAAAAGTTTTGTACATTGTACTTTCTCCCCCAAACTAATTGACTGTCTATTTTATTTTAGATATTATCTTAGTGTTAGAAACACAATAGTGAATAATATAAACATAAATAGTGCTCTTGTGGAGATTTTATGTAAGAAAAAAAAAACATTGGAAATTAGTCACCATTAAATGTGGTTAATATAATAAGAACATAAGAAACAAAATTTTAAGGGAAATTTAATGTGATTTTTAATCCCCCAATTTTTTATAGCTCTATTCAAGTAAAAGCATGAATTGGCTACTTGGGTATTCATTATTTTAGTTCTGCATGGTAAAAACTATTGCATAGGGAAGGAAGTCATCATATGATGAAAAATTCATTTAGAGCTTTTGATTCTGTTAGTCCCTGTTCAGACATCCCTTTTCTGTTAATAGGACTACATTGTCTCACCAAGATTGCAGTATTATTGCCCACCTGGACTTCAAATTATTATATTTGTATTTTATGACCTGATGCACTTTGCTATGTTTCAATTTCAACCATGAAGTTAATTACCAATGTTATTGACAATCCAAGATTTAATGCACTTGATGAAAATAATGTCGGAAAAGTACTATAATCAAATTCTATAAAGAAATGAAAACCTGAGAGAAAAAGTATTGTTAACGAATGAAGAAAAATATGATTGATAACAAAATAGATTATACAGAAAAGAATCATTGCAATGTACTTGAAAAATTTGGTAGGCCTTCTAATATATTTTCAGAAATAACTCCTTGAGATCATTCCATAAAAGCCAAATCTAAAGGCAGTGATACTCTATCACTTGGAAAAAATGTTATACCAAAACAGTCGTTACTCTTGTTCAACAAATTACAGCACAATTGAAATGTAATCTAAATTTCATTAAGCATATGCATTTTTAGAATTTTCATTTTGTCAAGAAAACATCATCAACCTTGTTTTTCATTGTTTATTATGGGTTTTTCTCCATATTTTAAAGGAGTTCATTTTAAAACCTTTTCCATTGTCAACTATTCTCAGCTAATGAAAATCTCCTATATTGGTATTGTCCTAGTTTAAACATACATCTAAAAGTCACACTGAAGTTTGGAGTCCTATTTTCTCAGTAAATGAATTCCTGATTCTGGTTTTGGCAATTCTAGTTAGCTGACTTAGCCGTGTGCCTGAGACTGCTAAAGTATTGTACATTTCACCTTTAATAGAATGGTATTTGGTTCCAAGTACTTTACTCTTGACATCAGAGCAATGGAAAAAATGGTGCTCTGTGTAGGCTGAATAATGCCTCCCCGAAGATGTCTGTGTTCTGATTCTTGGAAGTAGTGGATATGTTAGTTTACATGGTAAAAAGAACTTAGCAGATGTGATTACGTTAAGTATCTCAAAATGTGGGAAAGGATCCTATATTATCCATGTGGGGCCCTGTGTACTCACAACAGTCCTTATAAGAGGGAGGCAGGAGGATCATAACATGTATAGAAAATGTCAGGGTGGAAGTTGAGGTCAGAGAGAAGAGGTTGGGCTGCAGGTTTTGACGATGGAGGAAGTGGCCCGTGGGGCAAGGAATGCAGGCAGCTCTAGAAACTGGAAAAGGCAAGGAAACCATCTCCCCTAGAGACTTCAGATGCCATGAAGTCTTACGGACCCATTTTTAGACCTCTGGCCTTCTGAGAGTATACTCGTGTTGCTTTAAGGCTCTAATTAGGTGGTAATTGCTAGAGCAGCAAGAAGAAACGAGCAGTCTCATTTAGATTTTTTCTGCTTTCTACTTTGTTGAAAACTCAGGGAATACTTACCCTTCCTTTGCCTAGTTCCCTTTCAGGGGAAGCTTGACAAGGAACACAGAAATTGCTTTCCTTTTCTGTCCCATTTATGGGTCAGTGTGAAGGTCTTTTTTTCTTTGAGGCTTTAAGTTCATTCCATGGCCTCTCATGTCAGGTTGCTTTTCTTTAAAGTGAACTTAGGTCAGTTCTGAGGGTGCAATGGAATGAAAATAATTACGCTAGCATAGGGATAAACTGGAAGAGTGCTGGGACAGATGGTCACCCTCTTTATATTTCCATACATTTTGTTTTTGAATTACAATTAGATATTACTTGTCTTTCTCCCCATCTCCTTCCTCCTTCTATAAGAAGTAAAAGAAGTTTTCTTCTTCGTCTATGTTCTCTGTAATGTAGTCACAGTCACCATCGCCATCACTATCATTATCATCATAATAGCTGAATCTTTTATTACACTTACTGTATGTTGGGCACATTGAGCACACTGCATGTAACAATAACTCAGTTGATTCTTCCAAAACCATAGGAGGATGACTCTGTTTTATCTGCATTTTGTAGAGAAATTACTTGAGGCATGCTCAGGGTCACGTAATGGAGGTGGCAGGATTCAGGTCAGACATTTGGCTTCTTTATCACCATTGCTCCCAAATAGTACTTTTCACAGAGAAGGGTAAATAGTCATTTTAAAAGTAAAGTACAGGTGGATTCACATGCTTACACACCTGATTCTAAATATTAACAGAAAAAAGTTTTTAGGAAATAAAAGATAATTTCAACATAACAATTTATCTTTTGTATATATCTTTATGATAAATTAAAACATTATCTACACACAATGTTGTGCTTGGTATTTTGATACTCAAATTACAGTTCTGGAACTGATTTGGGGAAATAAGAGTCATTAAAAGGAACATATACATTATTATTTTTCTAGCTTTTTGAGATGTTTATTGACATAGAACACTGTATAAGTTTAAGGTAGACAACATAATGATTTGATTTATATACTTTTTAAAGTGATCACCACAGTAAATTTAGTTAACATCCGTCATCTCATACTGATACCAAATAAAGGGTTTTTTTCCTTGTAATGAGAACTCTTAGGATCTACTGTCTTAACTATTGTATATGTGACGTGTGTATGTCAGATATACCATCCTGCAGTATTAACTATAGTCAGAGTTATACGTTGCATACCAATTATCTTATAACTAGAATTCTGTATCTTTTCATTATTTTCATCCAGCACCACCTTTCCAGTAACAACAAATCTTGATAACCACAAATCTGATCTCTTTTTCTTTTTTTAGATTCCACATGTAAATGAAATCATAAAATATTTGTCTTTTCCTAACTTATTTAGCTTAGCATAATGCCCTCAGTGTCTATCCATGTTGTCACAACTGGCAGTATTTCCTTCTTTTGATGACTGAATAATATTCCATTTTATGTATTTGCTACGTATTTATCCATTGATCCATCAGTAGACACTTAGGTGGTTTTCATATCTTGAGTATTGTAAATTATGCTGCTATGAACATGGCAGTACGGATATCTCTTTGACATAACACTTTTATTTCCTTTGGATATAATCCCAGAGGTGGATTTCTGGATCATATAGCAGTTCTATTTTTAATTTTTTTGAGGACCTCTGTACTGTTTACCATAGTGGTATATCAATTTACATTCCTATCAATTGTAGACAAGGGTTCTCTTTCCTGCATATTCTCCTCAGCTTTTGTTATCTCTCATTTTTATTTTTTTATTTTATTTATTTATTTATTTTGCCTTTTGTCATTTTATGGCCCCACCTGTGGCATGTGGAGGTTCCCAGGCTAGGGGTCTAATCGGAGCTGTGGCCACTGGCCTGTGCCGCAGCCACAGCAACGCAGGATCCGAGCCGCGTCTGCAACCTACACTACAGCTCACGGCAACGCCAGATCATTATCCCACTGAGCAAGGCCAGGGTTCGAACCTGCAACCTCATGGTTCCTAGTCAGATTCGTTAACCACTGCGCCACGACGGAAACTCCTCTCGTTTTTATGATGGTAGCCATTCTAGCAGGTATGAGTGATAGCTCATTGTGACTTTGATTTGCATTTCCCTGAATAAGTAATACTAAGCACCTTTTCATGTATCTGTTGGCCATTCATATTCTACTTTGCAGAAAGGACTATTTGGGTTCTTTGCCTATTTTTATTTTTATTTTTATTTTCCTTTCTAAAAGTATTTATTTATTTATTTATTTTATTTTTGCATTATAGCTGGTTTACAGATTTCTGTCAGATTTTCCAACTGCACCATGTGGTGACCCGATTACATGTACATATATGGATTTGTCACATGTAATTAGATATAGTTCCCCGTGCATTACAGTTGGAGCTCCTTGCTATTCCATCATTAAAGCACTAGTTGTCCCCATTCCCTCCC
>PVHT020000173.1:4262063-4303201 GCA_004024745.2 Catagonus wagneri | reverse complement strand
TTTTTGTGGTATCTTTGTCTGGTTTTGGAATTAAGGTGATGTTGGCATCATAGAATGTCTTTGGGAGTGTTCCTTCTTCTTCAACTGTTTGGAAAAGCTTAAGGAGGATGGGTATGAGCTCCTCTTTGTATGTTTGGTAGAATTCACCTGTGAAGCCATCTGGTCCTGGACTTTTATTTGTAGGGAGTGTTTTGATGACGTACTCAATTTCATTTCTAGTGCTTGGTCTATTCAGTTGATTTATTTCTTCTTGATTCAGTTTTGGGAGGGTGTAGGTCTCTAAAAATGTGTCCATTTCTTCTAGATTATCAAATGTGTTGGCATATAATTGTTTATAATATTCTGTCATGTTTTTTTGTATTTCCGTAATATCTGTTGTAATATCCCCTTTTTCATTTCTTATTTTGTTTATTTGGGTTTTTTCTCTCCTCTTCTTGATGAGTCTTGCCAGAGGTTTGTCAATCTTGTTTACCTTTTCAAAGAACCAGCTCTTGGCCTTATTAATTTTTTCTATTGTTTTTTGAATTTCTATTTTATTGATTTCCTCTCTGTCCTTAATGATTTCTTTCCTTCTGCTGACTTTAGGGTGTTTTTGTTCTTCTTTTTCTAATTCATTTATGTGATGGGTTAGGTTATCGATTTGAGATTTTTCTTCTTTTTTGAGGAAGGCCTGCAATGCTATGAACTTCCCTCTAAGCACTGCTTTTGCAGCATCCCATAGATTTGGGGTTATTGTGTTTTCATTCATTTGTTTCAAGGTATTTTTGTATTTCTTTCTTGATTTCCTCATTAACCCATTCGTTTTTTAGAAGCATGTTGTTTAGTCTCCATGTAGTATGTTTTCTCTCATTTCCTTTCCTGTGGTTGATTTCTAGTTTCATGCCCTTGTGGTCAGAGAAGATACTTGAGATAATTTCTATACTCTTAAATTTGTTGCGGTTAGCTCTATGCCCCAGTATGTGGTCTATCCTTGAAAATGTTCCATGTGCACTTGAGAAGAATGTATATTCTGATTTTTTTGGATGTAATGCCCTGAAAATGTCAGTTAGTTCTAATTTTTCTATTGTGTCATTTAGGATCTCTGTTGCCTTACTGATTTTCTGCCTAGAGGATCTGTCCATTGATGATAGTAGTGTGTTAAAGTCTCCTACTATTATTGTATTGCCATCTATTTCTCCTTTTATGTCTGATAGTACTTGTTGTAGGTACCTGGGTGCTCCTATGAGGGGGGCATATATATTGACAATTGTAATATCCTTTTCTTGAATGGATCCTTTAACCATTAAATAATGTCCTTCTTTGTCTTTCTTTATGGCTTTCTCCTTAAAGTCTATTTTGTCTGATATGAGTATTGCCACTCCTGCTTTCTTTTCTTGTCCATTGGCATGAAACGTCTTTCTCCATCCCCTTACTTTCAATCTATCTGTGTCCTTTGCTCTAAGGTGAGTTTCTTGTAGGCGGAAGATTGCAGGGTTTTGCTTATTTATCCATTCTGCCACTCTGTGTCTTTTGATTGGAGCATTCAGACCATTGACATTTAAGGTGATTATTGATAGATATGTATTTATTGCCATTTTAGATCTTATTTCCAGTTGATTCTATGTTTCTCTTTTCTACTTTTCTATTTATGGATGGATGGATTCCAATTATTCTACACTTAAGTTTTTTTCCTTTCAGTATTTGTGGGTTAGATGTCCTGTTTTGATTTGTGGTTGCCCTGTTTTTTAAGTATGTTAACATCTTATGTCTGCTTGCTGTGGCCTGATAACCATATAGGCTAAAACACATCATTAATAAAAGAAAACAGAAAAAAAAGTTGATTTTTCCTTAAAGTTAAAAAAAAACAAAAAATCAGAAAAGAAGTAATAGTCTATGTTTTCCTTCTTTCCCTCCTCACAATGTATAAGGTTGTTGACTCTTTTTTTTGTAAATTACTTTATTTTCACTAATTTATTTATTTTTGCATCTTCATATTTCAATCTGCATGTAGGCTTATTTGAATAATTGCATTCTAATTGTAGTTTCCTCCATTCTAATTCTTACTTTTCTTTCTTTTTTTTTTATAGGAACCTTTTCAGCATTTCTTTTAGAAAGGGTTTAGTATTGCTGTACTCTTTTAGCTTCTGTTTGTTGGGGAAATTTTTTATTTCACCTTCTATTTTAAATGATATTCTTGCTGGGTAGAGTATTCTAGGTTGCAGGCCATTTCCTTTCAGCACTTTAAATATATCTTGCCATTCCCTTCTAGCCTGTAAGGTTTCTGTGTAGAAATCAGCTAAATCGTTGTTTAGGTTTCTTCCCAGGAAAATTTTCTTTTACAGCTCCCTCCCTGGAGTGCTGGTTACGGTCCTAATTGCTTTTCTCTCTCACCTTTTTTTTTTTTCCTTCAGTTGTTCTACCCAGTTATTTCAAGGGTTTCTTGCAGTTTTTGGAGGTTTAAATTAATCAGCATTCAGATGATGATTTGTCCAACTTGTTTTATATTTAGATGCGTTTTTTGCTGTATTTGTGGGAGAGGGTGAGCGCGACCTCTTACTCCTCCGCCATCTTGCCGCAGTCTCTGAATCTTTGCCTATTTTTAAACTAGATTTTTTTATTGTTATAGTATTAAATGGTATGAGTTTTTATATATTTTAAATATTAACCCCTATCACATATGTTTTGCAAATATTTTTTCTCATTTTGTAGATTGTCTTTTCATTTTGTTGATGGTTTTCTTTGCTATGCAGAAGATGTTTATTTTGATGTAGTTTTGTTTATTTTTAATGTTTTTTCTTGTGCTTTAGTTGTCATATTAAACAACAACTACAACAAAACCCTCATTGACAAGCCCTAGATCAAGGAGATTTTTTTCCTACGTCTTTTTCTACTTTTATTGTTTCCAATCTTACACTGAAGTCTTTACTCCATTTTGAGTTGATTTTTGTGTATAGTATAAAATAGAGGTCCAATTTCATTCTTTTGAATGTAGCTGTCCAGTTTTCCTAACACCATTCATTGAATGCACTCTTCTCTCTCTAAGGTATATTCTTGACTCTTTTGTAATACATTAATTGACCATTTATACCTGAGTTTATTCATTGGCTCTCTCATCTGTTCCATTGATCTTTGTATCTGTTTTTATGCTGGTACCATACTTTTTTGATTACTATAACTTTGTAATATAGTTGGAAACTAGAACATTTGATAACACCAGCTTTGTTCTTCTTTCTCAAGATTCCTTTGGCTATATGGAATCTTCTGGGGTTCCATACAAATTTTAGAATCATTTGTTCTATTCTGTGAGAAATGTCATGGAGTTTCGATAGGGATTGTTTTGATCTATGGATTGTTTTGATTAGTATGGACATTTTAAAAATATTAATTCTCCCAGTCCATGAGCATGGTATATATCTTTCCATTTCTTTTGGTTATCTTTAATTTCTTTCCCCAGTGTCTTCTGGTTTTCAGTGTATAGATGTTTCACCTCCTTGGTTCAAGTTATTCCTACATATTTTATTCTTTCTAATGAAATTGTAAATGGGATTGTTTTCTTAATTTCTCTTTCTGCTAGTTCATTATTAATGTATAGAAACACAATGGATTTTTATATATTGATTATATACTGATTTTGTACCCCACAAACTTACTTAATTTGTTTGTTTTGTACCCCACAAACTTACTGAACAGGTTTTGGTAGAGTCTTTAAGGTTTTCTCTATATAATGTCATCTGTAAACAGTGACAGTTTTACTTGCTCCTTTTTTTTTCTGTCTTTTTTAGGGCCACATCTGTGGCACATGGAGGTTCCCAGGATAGGGGTCAAAACAGACCTGTAGCTGCCAGCATACACCACAGCCACAGAAATGCCAGATCCAAGCTATGTCTGCAACCTACACCATAGGTTGTAGGCAATGCCAGATCCATAACCCACTGAACAAGGCCAGGGATCAAACCTGCATCCTCATGGACACTGTTCAAATTTGTTTCTGCTGATGCACTACAGGAACTCCTATTTGCTCTTTTCTAATGTAGATACCTTTGATTTCTTTTTCTTGCCTAACTATTCTGGGTATGACTTAAAATACAATGTTGAATACAAGTAAAGAGGGTGGACATCCTTGTTTTATTTCTGATCTTAGAGGAAAAGCTTTCAGCTTTTCATCATTGAGTACAGGATTAGCTGCGAGCTTGTCATATATGGTCTTTACTATGTTGAGGTATGTTCCTTCTCTGCCCATCAGGTTGAAAACTTTTAAGGAGTTCCCATTGTGGCTCAGCAGGTTTCAAACTGACTAATATCTATGAGGATGCAGGTTTGATCCTTGGCCTTAATCAGTGGGTTAATGATCTGGTGTTGCCATGAGCTGTGGTGTAAATCACAGGCGTGGCTCAGATCTGGTGTTGCTGTGGCTGTTGCATAGGTTGGCAGCTGAAGATCCAATTCGACCCCCAGCCTGGGAACTTCCATATGCTGCAGGTGCAGCACTACAAAGCAATTAAAATTTTTTTTTGTCATGAACAAGTATTGAATTTTTCTCATATTTGTTTCCTACTTCTATTGAGACAATTTTGTTTTTTTATTCATTCTATTTTTGTGATATATTACATTAATTTTATGTACTGTTTTGTAGATCCATTGTTTTTCTTTTTCCGCTGTCCTTATGTCTTGATGTCTTTTGGTACCAATATTCTTTGACTTCTTTACCATGTTCTTTTGTGTAGTTATAAAAAGTTTTTCCTTTGTGGTTATCACAAGGGCTACATAAAATATCTTATAATTATAATGCTCTATTTTAAACTCATAACCACATAAAACTTTAATAATATTCCTTCACTTTATACTTTCACTATCCTCTCCCTCACAACTTACATTATTGATGTTAGAGTTTATGTAGTTTTTATATTGTACAACCAATAACAAAGTATTGTATAGTTATTTTTACTGTGTTTGTTTTTTAACTTCAAAAAAGTAGATGATTTATGTACCACTACTACCATGTTGCAGAATCTAAATTTGACTATGTATTTACTAGTTTTGTGCTATCTTCTTATGTTTTCATGATGTTAATAAGCTTTCATTTACTTCTACTCAGAGAGCCCTTAACAGTTCTTGTGAGGTGATGATACTCCTCAGCTTTTGTTTGTTAGGGAAAATCTGTTATCTTCTTCTTTTCTGAAGAACAGCTTTGCTTGGAATGGACTTCTTGGTTGACAGTTTTCTGCTCCCCTTTGAATATTTTGAATGTGTCATCCCATTCTCTCCTGTCTTGAAATGTTTCTGTTGAGAAATCTGCTGGGTGTTCTCTTGTATATAATTTCTCTCTTTTCTCTTGCTACTTTCAAAATTATTTCTTTATACTTTTTTGAGGGGGAGGTGAGCTGTGCCCATGATGTGTGAAAGATCCTAGGCCAGGGATAGAACTCATGCCACAGCAGCAACCCAAGCTGCGACAGTAACAATACTAGATCCTTAACCTTCTATGACACAAAGGAACTCCTATATCTTTGTACTTTGGACAACTTAATTATAATGTGTTTCAGGGTAGCCCTATCAAAGTTCTACCTATTTGGGGTCCTGTGGATCCAGATGTCCATTTCTCTTCCCAGATTTGGGAAATTTTCAGTAATTATTGCTTTAAGTAATACTTTTTTCCCCTTTCTCTTTTGGAATTACTGTGGTGTAGATAGTTTTTCTTTGACTGTGTCACACAAGTCCTATAGTCTTTCTTCATTCTTTTTTTCATTCTATTGCCTTTTGATTTTCTGACTGGGTAATATAAAATGTTCTGTGTTTTTGATTACTTATTCTTCCTTCTACATGTTTGAGTCTGCTTTTGAAGCTTGCTAATGATTTCTTCATTCAGTTACTATTTTTTACCTTATGGATTTCTAATTTTTTTTAATGATTTCTATTTGCTGAAATTCTGGCTTTGTTATGTACTGTTTGCCTAATTTTGTTTAGTTTTCTGTTTTTTTTGTTTCTTTTACTAAGATTCTTTAAAAGGATTATTCTGAATTGTTTGTCTACAGTTGATACCTCTTCATTTCTTTAGGGTCAGTTATTGGAACTTAATTACTTTCCTTTGGTAGGGTAATATTTTCCTCATTTATTGTAATTCTTGATTATTCACATCTGTATCTGTTCATTTGAGTCAGTTGTCTTCTTTTCCAGACTTTCTGGTTTAGTTCTCTGGTCATGTTGGCTGGTAATGTCCTTGGGCAAGTGGGGCTTACTATCAGGGCCTATTTTTGGGCAAGGCCATTGTCCAAGCTCTAAGGTCATTGATAGGAGTGTAGGCTGCCACTGATTGAAAACAGCTGGATGGGCTTGCTGACTTTGTTCCCCATGGTAGTAAGGTTGTAGTATGGGTCTGTCATTTCCTGGATTCTCTGGTCGGGCATACTAGATAATCAGACTTGATACTCAACTATAGGTGTGCTATAAACAAGCTGTTCTGCACTGGGTGTGGTGGTGGTAGGGGACTCAGTAGACTGGGCCTTATTGTTTGGGGGTCCAAATCAAGCAAGTTTGTGCACCAAGTTCCCTGGCCAGGCAGGTCATCAATTTTGTCCTGCAAATGGAGAAAACCATGGGGTGTACTCTGTGTTCAAGTGCTTCTGTGAGTAGAGCTGTGGATGTGTTGTGCAGTTTGTCATGTGTCTCTTATCAGGGGGGTTGAACACTGTATTTACCAATAGGTGGGGCTTTGAATTATTTCCCTGCCTGGGCAGAGTAGAGAAACCAGCTTCAAGCTTACCCAGGTTCTTTGTGGTCTTGACTCAAGCCAACTCACTCCTTATGTTCTGTGGCTAAAAGGGTCACTGGTTTTCCTCTGAAAACCAACAGCTCTGTCTGCCAGACTGTGTGTGATAACATTGCTGGGCTATGTACCTTCCAGGTATTCCCAATCATGCTTTCTGATCAGGAAGGGCTGGAGGCTATACTCAGCAGTGTGTTGGGCTAAGATTCAGCTCCCCTGCCTGGACAGGGGCAGATCGGGCTCCAGGACTGGCAAAGGTCTCTGTTTGAGGAACTGAATCAGCCAGACCTTCACTCTGCTGAGATCCCTGGTCACACTGTACCACTGTCTTGGCTCCACAAAAGAGCAAAGCTACTGGTTGGGACTACACCATGGGCCTTGCAGGTAGGAACTTGTTCTGCCATCATCTAAGTGATAGTTATTGCAAGCCCCTCATGGCTTCTCCATCACAGATTCCCAGTGGTTAAGTTCCATATATTCTCCCACAATTCCTATGGGGCAAGACTGGAGTAGGAGCTCCTAAGAAGCAACCCACTATTCTGAGGGAGCTTATGTCGACCCTAGGCCCTCTTTTCCAACTGTAGGTGCTGTAGATTTGGGGAGATCTCTTGGCACAACAGTGTACCATCCTGCGGGTGGGGCAATGTGGTCAGTGTATAGCCATACCTTTTACCTTTTGATGTGGTCTGTTTGGTGTCTGTGGTGCAGGATGATGCTTTAGCCTCAGCCTTATGTTTAAGATTCTCTCACTGTTGTCTTAAACGTGAATAGTTGTTAATTGTCCTTTTTATGAGGGAAAAGCAAAATCAGAAAGGACTTACCGTCTTAGTAATATTACTCCTAATTTACATTTTTTGGTTTTTTTTTTTTTTTGGTCTTTTTAGGGCGATACTCATGCCATATGGACATTCCCAGGCTAGAGGTTGAATTGGAGCTATAGCTGCTAGCCTACGTCCCAGCTACAGCAATGCCAAATTTGAGCCATGCTGATGACCTACACCACAGCTCATGGCAATGCTGGATCCTTAACCCACTGATCAAGGCCAGGGATCAAACCCACATCGTCATGGATACTAGTTGGGTTTGTTACTGCTGAGCCATGATGGCAACCCTCCTAATTTACATTTTTGTCTAATGTTTCCTCATAACTATTCTATATAATAAATTTTGAATAACATGCTATGTGATAAATATATAATATAGATATATTTATATTATATGAATTATATAAAGATTCTATCAAAATAGATTAATATTTAGTATATTACTATAGCTAGTGGTACTCATAGTCTTGCTTCTATCAGTTGTCTTGATAATAAAACCACCCTCAGTGATTGCTGAGTCTGAGAGCTTTCATTTATCTTGTTTTTAATATTATATCCTCTAAATTTGGAAGGAGAAAATGGGACCCTTTGCTTGCTGGGTGGTAATGCGCTTGCCAATCGGCAACAGTAATTGCTGTTTTGAGGCACACTATTAAATAATCCCAGTGATCAGAGTGTGGCAACTCATTAGTATCAGGACACCAGTTCCTGAAATAGTGGAAGCCACAGGTCCCCAGATAACCGTGTTCCTCAAGCTCATGAGATGAGCAGAACACTCTCAAAATTATCTTTTAAAACCTTAGGCTAATGTGATACCCTTTTTAGTAAGAATTCAAAACTTTTTCACATATAGATAAGAGAACGTGATATTCTGTTGCAAGACACATTACAGCACTTAGAGATGGGAAGGGCAGATTTTTCCCTCACCTGCTTTCCCCCAACATTCTGCCCCTTTCCGCAGGAATGGCAATAGAATCTCTTCACATTTTGTGGCTCCATAAGGTAAATCATGGTCAGCTATGTTACTGAAAGGAGATAGTTTACCATGATTTCATTTTGTGCTTTCAGCATTCCATGATGCATCAGTTGATTCTGGAAATACATACAGAAAATCTGGTCACTAGGTGAGAAATACGAGCTTTTTATTTTTATTTTTAAAGGATACTGTCTTTGCTTGGATATAACTTCTTTTTCAAATTTCCTATTTATATGGACTAATGAAGGATAATAACTTGCTAGAGTGTTAGATAAGGGCAGGGATATTAATTAAGTGTGCTTTACTTTCAACGTGGTTAGAAACTGCAAGTAGAAATAAATATTAGCAGGATTAGCTGATGGATGCCTTTGGTACCCATGATCTCACGCAGTCGGTCCCTTACAGTTAAACCTCAAACGATATGGCAGTTAGGGCCACCCTGAACAGTTAAAAATCTGCAAAACTGCGTATGCATGACTTTACAGTCAGCCTTCCACATCTGTAGTTCCACATCATTGTACTCAACCAACAACCTCAGATGATGAAGTACTGCAGTGTGTATTTATTTTTAAAAGTCTCTATAGATGGACCCATACAATTCAAGCCTGTGTTGTTCAAGGGTCAGTTGTGCTTTGTTTTCTATTCTACACAAGGCATCAGAGAGCAATTCAAGCGATAGTCCTGTAATCCTGGAGCTAAAGCAAATGCAAAACTGTAAGTGAACTGATACCTCATGCATTTGCATGACCTGTCAGCAGTGATGCCTTACAGGACCATCTTTTCTTAATCATGCTCTGTGGAACACTAACCCGCCCCCTGCAACAGCTAAAGCAAGGAATGCTGCACACCACATTCCTGTCTTTTTAAGTATTCCTACTGCACCAATATATACTAACAGCTGAAGAATTTTGTAATAAAGCAATCTGTTTAATTTTGTATATTCCATCCAGCTTTGCTCAGAGTTATTCTTACAGCCTATTCCTCCTTTTTATTTTTTTCCCTCCGAGTAAATACCATCAACATTCTTTGGGAATAGTATTCTAAGATCATGTTTTAGAGAACACGACCCTTGACCATTTAAAAGTGAGTCATGTTCAAAGTAAAACAGGACTAGTCAAGTTAGAAACCTTCCATATTGCTGTAAAAGTATTTTACCTTGGCTTTTAGTCCTATGACAAGATAAAATTTTCTAACTTATCCTAAATATTTTTAACCCATTGTCTATTGGTTAGAAGAAAATGAGAGTGTCCTAGTGAAACAGAATGAGGGATAAAAATTAGGAAATCTAAATCCTGGGTGTGGGCTGAGGGAGGTTTAACCTTTGCTTGGGGATTTAAGACTTTGGTCAGCTGCAGTGCTGGACACGCTTGGTTCACTGCAATCCTCAGTTCATAGAAATTTAAAGTATGGTTAGTCCAACCCAAATGTTAATCCCAATTGGCAGTGAGTGATATCCAGGAATTCTGGGTTTGACTCCTGATTCTCCAAGTCCCTGGGCCAGATGCAAGACCACTGGGGAATAGAGACTCAAGAAGATGATGTAGAAGTTGGCAGTATTACAGGTGAATCAGGAGGAGAAAGGGTCCAGGTGGGTGTGCCTGAAAATGAAATGTGTAGTGTGCTATGTGTGAGGGACCCTGTGTGAGCTGAGAGCCAAAGCATACCTCTGGGACTCTGAGAAGCCAAGCTGAGTCAATTACAGACACAAGAAGAGGACAATTAAGTCACAGTGAGAACTGAATTGTAGGCTGGTGTTGCTTAGTAATAATAAATATAAGTTTATAACAGACACGACAGCAGTATTTATCACACTTTCAGCATTTTGGGAATGCTCGCTATTAGAAAGAAAATTACAACATCAACCAGAAATTACCACTATTTGCGTATGGTGCAGTTAAGTTGTAGTCTTCTTGCAACACTTCCCATTGTATTGTCTTTGGCATGCAGTTAGAAAACTTCCTCATTCTAATTCTTGAAAGTCATTTAAGTCCTCAAACTAAGTGATGTCTTTTACATACCACCCCAACCTAAGAACTTCAAGATCTAATCTTTAACTGGTTTAAGAACTGCAACCTCACTTGGGTAAACATGAGAGGAACACGTCCAGGAGTGAGCACCTGTATATCAGGGCTGAGTAGAATTTTACAGGCTTTCTAAAGCTCAGGACAGTCTGCTTGCAGAAAAGATAATGTGCTAACTGAAGTTTCAGTAAAAGAGGACAGTTAGGCAGTATTATACATGGCACAATAGTCTTGCTACTTTCTTTTAGCTTTTTGGTTGAATACATGATAAGATTCAGTTGATGACCTCTTTTTCTCAGCTAGAACTCTTGAAAGAGTTACATAAACTTTTTTTTTTTTTTTAATACTTTCTAACACTTCTCTCAGTCTTGGGAAATCTGGTTTCCACCAGCACCATTCTCCCTGTTCTCCTTCAAGGTCCAGCTTAAGAATGGGAGCTGCTAATTACTGATACTTCCTTCTTAAAACACAATCTTTTCTTGGCTTCCGTGACTGTTCTCCTGCTGTTCCTTGGCGTTCCTATTAGGTTCCTTTGGAAAGGCTTCCTCTCCTAGCCAATCCTTTAAAGTTAGTGTTTCTTAGGATTTTGTCTAGGTTTGTCTTTTTACTTTATGCAGTTCCTTTGAATGAACTCATTCACCTCCATGGCTTTAATTAGAACTCTGTGTCGCTCTTGAGTTCCCCTTGCATATTCTATATGCACCTGAAAAATCAGCTCTTCTAAGGCTGAGCACATCACTTCACCCCACCGAAACCAATCCACTTTTGTATTCCTTCTGTAGGAGATTGACATATCTATCCGTCATCTTTCCCAACCATCTATATAAAGTCCTCTTATTTCCCACAAATTAATTAACAGATCCTGTGAATTCAATCCCCTTAATATTGCTTGTATACTTTCCACCTTCATTTCAAATTTGAACTGCCTTTGTTCAGATCACAAATATTTTTCAGTGAATTTGTTATAACATCCTTCAACTGATTTTCCTCACAGTAGCCAAAATGATTTTCCTGAAATATTATCTAGTCATGTCCATCTCTTACCCAAAGCCTTCAGTGTCTCCACCTTGCCCTCAGTACAGCCAGTACTCTGTAGCCTGCATTACAGATTCTTTCCTGTTCATCTCTCAGCCTCACGCTTGCCAGTCCCTAACTTGTACATGAACCTGTAGCTACATGTAACTTGTTTGTGCTCTTGCAGGAGAATCTCCCTTCTCTCTAAATATTTTCATATGATATTGATTCTGCTTAGAACTCTCTCTGTTTTGATTTTATTAACAATTTGTTTTTTTTGATTCTTCCTATTTTCCCCCCATTTTTCTCAGTCTGATTGTTTCATAGCCTTCTGTTCTAACCTGATTATAAGAGTTAACACTATATTACAATCCTGTTTACTTATTTGTATCCCCACTAAACTGAGAGCTACTTAAGTTGATCCTCTTCTACAGTGGGGTAACTGACAAACTCATTCACTAATATAGAAAATAAAAAGGACTGCATAAGGAAGGGTGATTGAACACATTTCTTTGAGATTTTTCTAATCTCTCCATTATGCATCTAGTGTATGTTTTTTTCTGATTTTGCTTCTATATTAACTTCTCTTTTTATATATAAAACCAAAAACAGGAAATTTTTTGTTAAGAAAAATCACGAAGTTGAGCCTCAAAGCCTACAAAAAATAAGTAACAATTGTTTGAAATTGGAGTTATGAATTTCAGGGAGAAGGATAGCAAGAAATATTCTTATATTGCATGATAATCTGAATCAGATTTTGATAAAGCATTTTTCCTTAGGTCACAAGAAAAATTTTGAAAGTGTTGAGTCCTCAAAACATCAGGGAGGTATCCATAAATATTCTTTAGATACAAAGTGAAAAAATGAAAATCAATCAGTAAGTGTGCTTGTTGTTGGACCTTATAGGAGACCATTTCTATTTTTCTTAATTAGAAAATTCCATAGAGTTCTTAATGTTTATAATTGTGGTGTTACTGAAATATGTAAATATCAGCCATTTCTCTTGTGTTTCAGCTTGATACAGTTCATATTCCTAAATTTTAAATGCCCCAGCTTTGAGAAATATTTTCGAATGAAACATTAGTCACTTTTTTACGTGGGTTATTTCCTGCTGGGTTGTATTAGATCTTAATATGCTCAACTAAGCCATCTATCTTCTCTATTATTAAATTCTTTTGTGTTTACATCTTATCACACTAATTAGATAATTACTTCCTTGAAGGCTTCCTTATAATTCTCTCATTTCCCCCATAGCAAATAAGATAGTTCAGGCACATAGCAGATGTTCAATAAATATGCTTTAATTAACTGAGTACATTTGGATCTTTCTTCTGTTTAATGTTTGCAATCTTAATCACCATCTGTGGTCCCATGTAATCATTTGTATATAATTATATCAAAAACAAGCATGTTACCTCTGGTAATGCTCTCCTCTAAGTCTGTGCTTCCTTAAAATTCGCTCAGACTTGTAGCTCAGCTTGGGTAAGACATCCTGAGTGCGCGCGCGCACACACACACACACACACAGCTATGGGGGGAGGGGTGAAGATGGAGGGTAATACTGATGCTGTTTTCTTGAGGAGTAATATATTGCCCCTTCCACATGTGGTGCTGTCTCTAATTCCTCTCTTCCCACAAGTGTACTTCTCAGATTTACCATATGTGCATGAGTTTTAAATGTTTATCCTTTTAACCTTTTTTTTTAAAACTTTTATATTGCCTGTCTTCAGTGACTCTCATAGGAGAAACAGACAGTTGTACTCATTTATGATAAATGCCATCTTAAAGTGAAATAAAAGATTCTGAGATCACATAGGAGGAATAGCTACCTAATGGGTGGGAGAAATGGGGAAATATAGTAATGGGGAAGGATATTTCCTGCAGAAATAACCAACAGAAGCCTTAAAGATAAATAAGAGTCAGAAGATTCTGGTTTTCTATTACCCTGTGTCAAATTACCCGTGATTTAGTGGCATAAAGCAACAACAATCATTTGCTATTATTATCACTCATGGTTCTGGTGTGAGCCAGCCTGAGGTAGGCATTTTTGAACAGGAAGGATCTCTGTTATGGAACAAATGTTTTATCCCCTCAAAAATTAATATGTTGGAACCTTAACCACCAATGTGATTGTATTTGGAGATGGGGCCTTTGGCAGGTGATCAGGGGCAGATGGAGGCCATGAGGGTGGAGCTCTCACAGTGAGATTCGTGCCCTTATAAGAAGAGACACCAGGGATCTTTCTTCCTCTCTTTCTTTCAACTATGTTAAGACACAGCAAGAAAGTCACCATCTGCAAACAAGAAAAAGAGCTCTCACCAGAACCTAACATTGCTGACAGCCTTCTCTCAGACTTCCAGTTTCCAGTTAGTGAGAAAATAAATTTCTTGGTAAAGACACCTAGTCTATGGTATTTTGTTATTGAAGCCTGACCTGATTGCTCAAGGTCTCTACTGTTACAGTCAGGTGGTATTTGAGACTGAAGTTGTCTCCAAAGCTTCCTCATTCCTGTGTTGGAATGAGCTAAGAAGACATAAATAGCTAAAGATTGGAACCACTGGGGCTTCATAGACATTCCCTCTCTCAGAATTTTATCATTCTGTTCTCTCCAGCAAGTTCCAGAGTGGCCAGCCTGATTACGTGGTGGCCCAGAGCCCCAAAGGACATGTTTGGATAGAGAAAAAAAGCCAGGGCAAAGCTGCATCACCTTTGTAAGACTTACCCTCGATAGATATGCAACATCACTTCTGCCACATTCTACTAGTTCCAAGTGAGTCACTAAAGCCAACCCACATTCAAATAGAGTAGAGTTTGACTCTACCAGTCAAAAGAATTGATGCCCAGTGAAGAAGAATCTGTGTGCTTTGTGTGCCTGCTGTATGGATTTACATGTGGGTGTGCCGGTCAGAACAGACAAGGGAAGAGGAAACTTGTTTGGTGAGAAGCAGCAGCATGGTGGAAGAGTGATATAGAAAACTTGTAGACTCACATAAAATTTATACTCAGAGTTCTTCATGCCATCATGTCCAATAGAATGGTTTTTAGTCTTTGTCTTCTTTGATATTCCTGACTGTTTCCCGCCCTCCAGGAAAACTTCACCCTTTGCCTCTCATTACCTCCTCACTCTCCTGGATTTTTGTTTGCTTCTTATCAATATCCTTGGACAGCTAATTCTTCTCTAACAGTCTGTATCCAGTCATTCTCTAATCCTGACATTTTCATCTTCTACATGTTGCTCAACTCTGTCTACTCCTCTCCACCCTAATGACCAGCTCTCTTAGTCTATACCAATATGGTCACTTTCATTCAACATGTATTTCCTGAGCAGGAATGGAAGGGCAAGGGGTGGAATGCAAATTTAAATAGCATGATTAGGGAAGACTTCATGGAAAGATGATTTTTAAGCAAATATATTAAATGGATAAAGAGTCAGTGAGTCTGGAATTGAATCACATAAGGAGAGAGCAACAGGAGGTAAGGTCAGAGAGTTGAAGGTGAATATGGTGGACTGACCACTTGGGATCTTGAAAACAGATAGATCATGAACTTTGGTTTTATACTCTGAAGGTTTAAGGTAGAGGAAAGACATGGATCAACATTTTAACAGGGATTCTTTGTTTCTGGGTTGAAAATAGACTTGGGGATAGGAGGTGGGGAAACTGGCAAAGACAGAAACATCCTCCAGGTGGGAAAGACCGTGGTTGCTCTGACCACTTGCCTAGAATATTGCACTTGCAAAGGAATTTTTGTTTGTTTGTTTCAGTTTAAAGATACAAAATATTTTATCATGCTTATATGCTCAGGTGGAAGACTTAAGTTTATATAAGAAAAGAGAATACTTCCTGCCCTAATACAGAAAGGAAGAGATAATAGATGGCAATATATGAAAATGATCATTTTCGTGAACAAAAAAGTAATCTGAGAAACTTCTGACACAGTGGCCTGTTTTCTCTGTGAGTTAAGGGTGAAATTATGGACGGTTTAAGCAAGACATGGTAGGATGAGAACTATCCCTCAGTCTCCCTCTAAGCCTGGAAGACAGCCTCTCAGCTCCGAGAGATTGCTCTGAAGAGGTAAAGGAGGAGCCAGGATACATAGGAGCTTTTGCAGCAAAAAACAGGTAGTTGGAACACAAAAAGATTACTGATAATTAAAGAAAAACTGGACGTCTTGAGTTAATGAGCTGAGGACTTTTCTAGGCATGGGAAGATGCGAGAGTCTAGGCTCACTGAAATCATTCCTTTGATATGTACCTTAATTATTTAGGGCTTGTATCCTGATTTCAACATTCTGAATCCCTTCAAGGTGCACCATCAAATGGTGGTTGTGGTGGCTATGGCTTGATAAACATGACATCCTTTGTTTACCGTGGCAGGCAACATTCTTTGTCCACAGTGCCTCTCCTTGGCCATAAATTCAACCAACGTTTGGTTTTGTAATTTTGTCTCACAGCATTTAGGAAAGCTTGTTTCTAAATCAGGCAATGTTTTGTTGATAGGCCAAAGTGTTAATTTCTGGATTAGGCCCTATTGATAATCTAAAATTCTCAGGAATCTCTTACTAATCTATGATGATCCAGTAAACGTTTTCCCCAGTAGCTTCCCATATCTAGAGTTGTGCTATGTAGAGTTATATATATGATCAACTGCTTTAAGACTTTTAGCCGTCAATAATTTTGTCAGAGTCCTGATTACACATTGGGTAATGCAGTAGACAATCTTATAAAATAGACAAAATAAGTAATATAGCTAGTAATAAGGTCCTGCTACAAAAGAGAGAGACATAAGGCATAAATAACTTGAAAATAAAGAGAAAAAAATTACAACTAGTCATAATTATTGTTTTAATCTGGTTGCAGTAAACCATCAAGTCCACAGGGGAGCCAGATGGAATAGATAAATTCTGAAAGAATCAGGTAGAGAGAAAAAGATAATTGTTTCATCTTTGTTTCCAAAGGTATACTTTATCATATCATTTATAAGGATGCATCAACCCATATATACTAACACATAATCAGTTAACCTCTTTCAAGTAAAATCATTGCAAACATAACCTTCCAACTTGTTGCAGCTCTATCTAGTCATTTGTCCCTATTTCATAAGAAAAAGACAGAAAGTTATTGTACTCATATAGACTGGTAAAAGATGCTAGGAGGCCTCAATCTAATGGGAAGATTTTTAGGGACCTTAGAAATCAGTTGAAATCTCAACCATTCTTTCTGTTTCATCCTATTTGGATTACTTTGAGATGCAAAAACTTTCCAACTTAGCTATTTATTATTTTCTGTAAATGCAGTAAGGGGAGCCTACCTGTCTTGAGGTCCTCAGCCCTACCATGTCTGTCAAAAAAAGGGGAAAAAAGACCTGGAAATAATAACAGTAATCAATGCTTATGTAGTGCTTAAGAGTTTACAAAGCAATTTTCCAGAACCCTCTAATTTATGTAGGGCTTTATTATTTATAATTTATAGGTAAGAAAATGAGATTCAGAGAAGTTAGATAACTTAATACAATTCCTTTATTTAGTGTCAAAACTAGGACTAGGACCCAAGCTACTTTTTGTCCACTTTCCACTGTATATCTGTACAGCTATGCCACTGGTTCATTGTTAAAACTAACCTGTAGAAAGTGTTTCATATGAAATATATATATATATATATATATATATATACACATATATATATATATTAGTGATAGAAGTTACATTAATAAATTAAACATGTCAAAGTGAGAATCTCATTCTTTGAATAAAGAAATACTCCTTTGTCCATTTTCTCTCCCCTCTTCAGGTTCACTGTATTTAACATCGGATTTCATCTGCCACCTAGTGGAATTTTGATAAACCACATGTTAAAAACTAAGGAATCATTCCTTGCAGGAGGTTGTCCAATCTATTTCTAAAATTTCATCAAAGTCTTTATGTTCACCTTATGTTTTTAGACAAATTATTTCCTATATCAAAAATTAGGAGGTGTGATAATCTTGAATTTTTGTGCAACCTAGTTTTTAAGTACTCATATCTTATGTGACCTAGAATACTTATTTCTCTCCTTATGTATTTTATTATTATTTTTTATTTTTCTAATTTCTAAAACTTTATTAAGGGTCTAGTACATGTCATGGGTAATGTTGTCATGTAGAAATAGAAATACTAGAATGGGTAACATATGCATATAGAAAACTAAGCTATTTAAGCTAGGTTATTTAAAATATTTCAAAATGGAAATGCTTATCTTACCAAGATCACAATTAAAATGTTCATCTAACTATAATATGTCCACATCAACTCTTGACTAGCTGGTCACCCAACAGAAAAAAGTAAATAAATCCAGTAAAGGGTATTATTAATAGTAAAGTCAATACTGCCATCCTAGCAAATAGACCTTTCTATCATATTCCCAAAGATTTTCAAATTCAACAGATCTAAAATCAACTTGTATTATCTTCCTTCTCAAATCCATTCTTTCTCTAGTTTTTCTAACCCACTAACTGGCATCATCATTCACATTTTTGCCAAGAAGAATCAATTATGTCACTTCTCTTACTTCCTCTTACTTACCCTTTTATCACAAGTACTTTGAATCCCTTTAGGAATTTATCCAACATTACCCAAACTTGAATCAGTTTTTACTATAATAACTTAATTTCTTATACCAACATCTACTTATACTCCCTCCTAGTTTATTCTCCACATATTTAAGCTTTAAACATACATTTTAAAAACACAAATATTTAAAAATACATGTATTTACACATTTCATCCCATTGCTTAAAACCATATTCTCAAAAACCCATGAAAGACTTCCTGTTCTTATGACCAAGACCAAAATTATTAACAGTGACTACAGCCCGGTAAAAGTTAGTATTTAAATACTTCACCTCATTCAGTTCTCCACATTGCTCTCCAAACTTCAACAACACTGACCTTCAGGTTTTGGAAAATTATAAGCATATACTCTTCCTGGAATGTTCTTCTATTTGGCTCATTTCTTTTAATTTAATATAATTTTTATTTTATATTTAGTTGATTTATAATATTGTGTTGGTTTCAGGTGTACAGCAAAGTGATTCAGTTATACATATACATAAACCCCTTATTTTTCAGATTTTTTTCCCCATATGGCTTATTACAGAACAGTGAGTTCCCTGTGCTGTACAAAAGGTTCTTGTTGACTATCTAGTATATATATGGCACTATGCATATGTTAATCCCAAAATCCTGGTTTATCTCTCCAACTTTCTCCTTTGGTAACCATAGGCTTGATTATTTTATTTTTTTTTGTCTTTTTGCCTTTATGTAGAGCCGCACCCACGGCATATGGAGGTTCCCAGTCTAGGGGTCTAACAGGAGCTGTAGCTGCCGCCCTTCGCCACAGCCACAGCAATGCGGGATCCGAGCCGCATCTGCAACCTACACCACAGCTCACGGCAACGCCGGATCCTTAACCCACTGAGCAAAGCCAGGGATCGAACCCGCAACCTCATGGTTCTTAGTCAGATTCGTTAACCACTGAGCCATGAAGGGAACTCCAATAGGCTTGATTTTGAAGTCTATGAGTCTGTTTACGTTTTTATTTATTTATTTATTTATTTATTTATTGTTTCTGTTTTTAAATAAGTTTGTTTGCATTATTTTTTGATTCCACAAATAAGTGATATCATATATTTCACTTTCTTTGTCTGAATTATTTCACTTAGTATGATAATATCTAGGTCCATCCACGTAGCTACAAATGGCATTATTTCATTTTTTATGGCTGACTAATATTCCTTGGTATGTATGTACCACTTCTTCTTTATCTCTTCATTACCCAGTGGACATTTAGTTTGCTTACGTGTCTTTGCTATTGTAAATGGTGCTGCAGTCAACATTGTGATACATGTATCTTTCTCCAGATAGACGGGTGTGGGATTGCTAGATCATTTGGTAGTTTCATCTTAAGGAACCTCCATACTGTTTTCCATAGTGGTTACATCAATTTACATTCCCACTAACAATGTAGGTGGGCTCCCTTTTCTCCTAACCCTCTCCATCATTTTTTTTTTTGTGTGTGTGTGTATGTAGACATTTTGATGATGGCCATTCAGACCAGTGTGAAGTGATACTTCATTGTAGTTTTGACTTACACTTTAATAATTAGTGATGTTCAGCATTTTTCATGTGCTTTTTGGCCGTCTGTCTGTCTTCTTTGGAGAAATATCTATTTAAATTTACTGCCCACTTTTTTAGTTTTTTCTTTTTCTTTTTTTTGGGCTGTACCCACTGCATGTGGAAGTTCTCAGGCTAGGGGTCAAATCAGAGCTACAGCTGCTGGCCTGTACCACAGCCCCAGAAACATGGTATCCAAGCCACGTCTGTGACCTACACCACAGGTCAAGACAATGCTGGATACCTGACCCGCTGAGTGAAGCCAGGGATTGAACCTTCATCCTCTTGGATACTAGTCTGATTCATTTCTGCTATGCCACAATGGCTACTCCAGAGGTGTTTTTTTTTTTTTAATAATGAACTGCACATGCTCTTTGTATACTTTGGAGATTAATCCTTTGCTGGTGGCTTCACTTGCAAATATTTTCTCCCATTCTGTGTGTTGCCTTTTTTTTTGGTTATGGTTTACTTTGTTGCAAAAAAACTTTTAAATTTAATCAGGTCCCATTTGTTCATTTTTGTTTTTATTCATTACTCTAGGGAGTGGATCTGAAAATATATTGCCATGGTTTATGTGAGAGAGTGCTCTACCTATGTTTTCTTCTAAGAGTTTTATAGTATCCAGCGTTACATTTAAGTCTTTAATCCATTTTGAGTTTATTTGTGTATGATATTAGAGAATGTTCTAATTTGTTTTATGTGTAGCTGTCCAGTTTTCCCAGCACCATTTATTGTCTTTTCTCTGTTGTATATTTTTCACTTCCTTTATTGTAGATTAATTGACCATAGGCATGTGGGTTTATTTCTGGGATTTCTGTCCAGTTCCACTGATCTATATTTCTCCAGCAATCCCTCTCCTGGGCATCTATCTGAGGAAAACATAATTCAAAAATATACATTCACTCCGATGTTGATTGCAACACTATTTACAATAGCCAAGACATGAAAGCAACCTAAATGTCCAGAGACAGAGGAATGGATAAAGAAGTTGTGGCACATATTGTGTTCCATTGATCTGTATGTCTGTTTATATACTAGCACCATACTATTTTGATGACTGTAACATTGTATTATAGTTTGAAGTCAGGGAACCTGTTTCCTCCAGCTCTGTTTTTCTCTTTCAGGTTTGCTCACCACTCAGTGTCTTTTCTGTTTCCTTACAAGTTAAAAAAAAATTATTCTAGTTCTGTGAAGAATGCTATTGGTATTTTGATAGGGACTGCATTGAATCTGTTTATTTCCTTGAGTAGTATAGTCATTTTGACAATATTGATTCTTCCAACTTAAGAACATGGTATATCTTTCCATCTGTTTGTATCATCTTCAGTTTTTTTAATTGGCAACTTATAACATCCAAAGTATAGTTCTTTTACCTCCTAAGCTAGGTTTATTCCTAGGTATCTCATTCTTTACAGTGCAATGGTAAATGGTATTGCTTCTTTAATTTCTCTCTCTGATCTTTCATTGTTAGCATATAGAAATGCAAGAAATTTCTGCGTATTAATTTTGTATCTGCAACTTTACTGAATTCATTGATGAGCTCTAGTAGTTTTCTGGTAGCATCATTAGGATTTTTTTATGTATAGTATCATAAGATTGCAAAGAGTGACAGTTTTACTTCTCCTTCTCCAATTTGGATTCCTTTTATTTATCTGATTGCCAAGGCAAGGGCTTCCCCAATATGGTAAATAAATGTGGTGAGAGAAGAGATGCTTGTCTTGTTGCTGATCTTAGCAGGAATGGTTTCAGTCTTTCACCACTGAGAATGATGTTAGCAGTGGGTTTGTCATATATGGCCTTTATTATGTTGAGGTAGGTTCCCTCTAGTCCCACTTTCTGGAGGGTTTTTAATCAGAAATGGGTGAAGGACTTTGTCAAAAGCTTCTTCTGTATCTATGGAGATGATTATATAATTTTTACTCTTTAATTTATTAATGTGGTGTATCACACAGATTGACTTGCACATATTGAAAACTTCTTGCATTTTTCTCACTTGCATTTCAAGTGGGGTAAGTCCCACTTGATAATGGTGTACTGTATTTTGATAGTGTGTTTTAATGTATTGTATTTGATCTCCTAGTATTTTGTTGAGGATTTTTGCATCTATGTTCATCAGTGATATTGTCCTGTAATGTGTGTGTGTGTGTGTGTGTGTGTGTGTGTGGCAGTAATCTCTGTCTGGTTTTGGTATCGGGGTGATGGTGTCCCCAAAGAATGAGCTTGGGAGTGTTCCTACTTCTTCAAATTTTTGAAATACTTTCAGAAGGATAGGTATTAATTTTTCTCTAAATATTTGATAGAATTAGCCCATGAAGCCATCTGCTCATGGACTTTTCTTTTAATTGGAAGTTTTTAGATCACAGTTTCAATTTCAGTACTTGTGATTGGTCTGTTCATATTTTCTGTTTATTCCTGGTCCAATCTTGGAAGATTGTTCTTTTCTAAGAATTTGTCCATTTCTTTTCAGTTGTCCATTCTTTTTGGCATATAGTTGCTTTTTGTTTGCCCTCACCAGTGAGCTTTCCATTCATAATTTTCTGGTTTCTAGTTGTGCCCTTTTCTTTTCTCCCTTGAAAACTTCCTCGAAGATTTGTTGTGAAGATGGTTTGGTTCTGTTGAATTTTCTGAGCTTTAGCTTGTCTGTAAAGCTGTTGATTTCTCTGCCAAAGCTGAATGAGAGCCTCACTAGCTAGAGTATTCTTGGATGTAGTTTTTTTTCCTTTCATCACTTAAAATATATTTTGCCACTCCCTTGTAACTTGCAGAGTCTATGATGAAAAATCAGCTGATAACATTATGAGGGTTCCCTTGTATATTTTTTTGCTGCTTTCCCCATGTTGCCTTTAATATTTTCTTATTGTCAATTTTGGCCATCTTGATTCAAAATATATATTTTGATGTGTTCCAATTTTTCTTGGAACATAGTTGCACCTATTTGTTGGGTAATGTCTATGACTGCTTTGTGGTGCAATGACAGAGCTGAGTAGGCCCAACTGCCACAGAGGCCATTTGACCTGGAAAGACTGCAGTTTTTTCTGTCTGATCCTTTACAGAAAATTTGCGTTAATTACTGTTTTAGTACTTTAAGCACATTTTCAACAGTGATAAATATAGCATTCAGCATGTATGTAAAAATCAGTAAAACATGGAGTTTAATGTTTATAAGTGAACCTTACTATCAGTATACAATGAAACTTGAACATTTTTGTTTTGCAAATATTTCTACAGTGGGACAGTGAATTAAACTAGTTGACCACGACGGTTTATTCCATTTAATGATGTGAATAGTTTAACCCACACATCAACTTGCCCACTTCATAGTTACCTTTAGAAGCTCTTCCTTTGCCTAGAGATCCAGGGATTTTTCTTTCAGTGTTTCTCATGATAGGCCTTATTAACAGTTCATGACTTTTGGTCTACACATATCTTATACTTCCTTTACGTTTTTTTTTTTTTTAAACCATCTTAAGTCTTTCTCAGTGAAATGATTTCAGGCAACTATGATCAAACAGTTGCTAAAAGAAACTTACTTGATACCTGGGCCTTGTACTCCATATACTGTTTGTTACGATTTTGTTTGTTTAGAAAGCTGTTGAATTTTTTTTTTCATATTTTGCATGCCAGTTTACTCTAAATAACCAGAAACTTATTTTTGATCTCAGTATAAGAACTGTGAAGTTTTGTATCATTTTACCTTGAAGCACTGGTATCCTCCAAGGATATTTCCAGGGACTATCCCAGAGGTTAGAACAAAACAAAAACTCAGAGAACTTTAGATGATCAAATCCCAAAACTTTAAAATCAATTTAAAATACACAGTTATAAGTTAGGAGAGAGAGAGATGGATTAGGTTTACAAACATAGGATAGGATGCAAGCAGTATTGAAGGTTCACTATACCTGAATCCTGAAGTACATGATTCAGGAGAAAAGGAGTCCAAAATACAGAAGATACTTGGTGTCAAAATCTATCTTTGTTATATTGGAGAGACTCAGAGGCAAGCATTGCACAGCTGTAGACAACAAGAGACTTGATGTACAGTATTTTTTTTTTTTTTCTGTGTGATACAGATGGGGAAAAATGGGATACTTCTATACCTCCTACAAACATAATGTCTTAGGCATTTACTGAGTTACATGTATTTGGTATTTCCATTCAACAAATGCTAAACTTTGTATCCACTGATACAGCACCTTCATTCCATACTTATTTTCATCTGTTCTTATTGTTACTCTAATTAGAAGAGCTGAATACATTTTTAAAAAATATGTAATTTTACACATAGTTGTTGCTTCATATCCATATGTTTCTCATCCATATATTAAGTCAAACTTGGAATTCAATCTGTGGTTGGTTGAATCTGGGGATACGGAACTCATGGACAAGGATGATCAACTGTATTATGCCATTTCCTATAAGGGACTTGAGCATCGCTGGATTTTGGTATTTGTGGGAGTCCTGTACTAATTGTTTACAGATGTCTAAGGATGACTGTTTAACATTACCTTGGTTTCAGGTGTGCAACATAATGATTTGATATTTATGTATAGTGCAAAATGATCACCACAATAAGTCTAGCGAACAACTGTCATTGTAAATGGTTACAAATTGCTTTCTTATGACTCTGACTTTTAAGATTTACTGCTTTAGCAGCTTTCAAATGTCTAATACATTATTGTTAACCAGAGTCATAATGTTGTATCTTGCATACCCAGGACTTATTTATTTTATAACTAGAAGTTTTTACCTTTTGACTCCCTTCACACACATCCACCCTCACCCTTTGCTTCTGGCAAATATAGTTCTATTTTCTCTATTTATGAGCTTTTTTTTTTTTAATTCCACAGGTAAAGTGAGATCATATGGTATTTGTCTTTGTCTGACTTATTTCACTTAGTATAATGCCCTCAAGATCCATCTATATTGTCACAAATGGCCAGATTTCACTCTTTATGTTTGAATAATATTCCACTGTGTGTGTGTATACACACATACACATGCACACGCACACGAACACACACACAGACACCACAGTTTCTTTATCCATTCATTCTTTGATAAACATTCAGGTTGTTTGCAGAGCTTGGCTGTTGTATATGATGCTGCAATGAACATGGGGAGTGCATAAGTCTTTCAAATTAGTGTTTTTGTATTTCTCAGATAAATACACAGGAGTGGAGTTGCTGGATCATATGGTGGTCCTATTTTTAATTTTTGAGGAACCTCCAATTTTGAGGAACTATGCCATTTTACATTTCCAACAGCCACAATTGTTCCCTTTTCTCCATATATACAGCAACACTTATCTCTTGTCATTTTGGTGGTAGATATGCTAACAGTTGCGAGTTGAGATCATATTGCAGTTTCGATTTGCATTTCTATGATGGTTAGTGTTGTTGAACATCTTTTCATATACCTGTTATTTGTATGTCTTCTTCTGAGAAATGTCTGTTCAGATTTTCTGCCCATTTTTAAGTCAGATTTTTTTTTGTTATTCAATTTCATGAGTTCTTTATATATTTTGGTCATTAATCCTTTATTACCTACATGGTTGGAAAATGTTTTCCTCCATGCTATGGGTTGCCTTTTATTTGTTTCCCTTGTCTTGCAGAAACTTTAGAGTTTAATATAGTTTGTTTTTACTTTTATTGCCTTCATAGTCAAATTTAAAAAAGTTTCAGCAAGATTGATGATAGAGTCTGCCTATATTTTTTTCTAGGAGTTTTATGATTTCAAGTCTTACATTCAAGTCCTTAATCCATTTTAAGTTAATTTCTGTGTATGCTGTAAGATAGGAACATAGGCTGTCGAACACTATCTCTGTTCTTTCCATCTTCGTCACTATAGCCCCCTAGTATCTCCCAACAAGGAGCTTATACACTTGTATAGAGTCCTGATTTTTGCAACTGCCGTCAAGGGGGCATCTCCAAATCACCTGTCTTTGGTGGTTAATAGTACTTATCATTGTAAGATTTTTTCACAGAAAATCCGGGGATGTTTTCAGTCTGTTGTCTATGCAGTGTCCTGGACACGGTAGTCGGCCAAGAACTGTCACTCCATTTGTTACAGTCCCAAAAGAATAAGTATCAGAAGGACCTCTGGCCTCTAGAGCCAAGTGATCAAGGGGTATCCCCTGGGAAGCAGCCTCTAAAATTCGTGCAGCAAATACAAAAACTGGAATTTTCTGACTAGAGTGAGGTGGAGGTGGGACCATAAGCATGAAGTTATGGGGTTGTGGGAGGTGGGGCCTGTCTGTTGGAGCAAGGCAAGGGAAGAGTTTGAAGATGGTGTTTGCCAGCCTCTGTGCCCAGAAAGTATTCCACCAAGCCCCCTTATGCGTGTTAAATTAGACATCTTCCCCTCAAGCTGACGTTTTAAGATTAGCAAATGAGCCTCTTTCATATACAGTCTGGATACTGGTTCTACTTCTTCTGTAGTTGGCCCTGGGACAGGTGAGTCTGAGCATATGAGCCCTTTAAGGGTCATTTCTCAGTTTCCTATACTCTTGTGGATCTCATGGATATAAGACTCGTGGGCTTTCAAAGCTAGATGTTTTGGAATCTCATCTCTCAGTTTCTGATCTTAAAAGTTAGAGAGCCCAATGTGGCCTTCAAGCCTTTCACCCCTCAAGGAGAATATCTGGGTTTTAAGTTTCCCCATTAATGGTAGGTACTATGTTGGGGTGGGGTTTATGGAAGGTTTGTGTCTCAGCCTTTCCTTCCCTGTTCGATGTGGGTTTTTTCTCATTTGCTCTATGTGTAGGCATTGCTCAGGCAGTTTTTTTTATTTATTTCAGTGGAAATTGTTTCATATGTAGCTGTAGATTTGGCATGTCTGTGGGAGAAGGTGAGTTCAAGATTTTCCTATGTTGTTATTTTTAATGGGAACCAGAGTTAAATATTTATGAATAACACAACAAATATAAATAATGTAGCAAAATAACATATTTCAGCAAGAAATTATTTGTAGGAGAAATTTCTGTATCCTAGTGACTGAACTATTTATTTGGATATTTCACTGATACCCCTACTTATACTTCTATAAACATGCTATATATATGCTGATGGCAGGGCTGGGCTGGGAAGGGAACGGGATGATAAAGGGACACAGATAACTTAATAGTCAATACTGACAGTGTTCACAGTCTTATAGGACCTTTAATTTTTAGTGACTATTCACATGTCTTTGAGGAAATACATAACATTAACATGTGCTGATGTTTCAAACTAGTTTGAAAAAACAGAAAATTCTGAGAATGTTGCTCCTTAGTCTATACCAAAAGCTGAAGATAGGTAACAATTTCTTACAGTCCGTATTTCCATTTTGAGACAGTTCCTCAGAAGTTTCCAATAACTAAATTCTCTTATTTAATAATGAGGAGGTGGAGTTTATAAAACTACCACCACTGCTTACTTACCTTTCTCTTTACATAGGCCCATCTTTCCATAAAGACCATAATCCTCAACTGTGTAGACTGAAAGTAGGATTAGATCAGAACAGTAGCTGTTGACTTGGCTCTTTGAGCCAAGATAGTTCTAAGCTCAGTTTTTTCTTCCACACTGGCCTTACTGACTCTTCTATAGCTGTATTCTCTTCTAGAAATAAGCCCTCATCTTTCAATTCTACTTCCTTGCCCCTGCTCCTCATCCCACTCCAGACTCTCGCAGGTAAACAATCTAGCCCATTATTTGGCCCAGGGCAAATCTCTGTAGCAGTTAATATATGCTCTATGATTTATACAATATATAAAACTACTGGATCCTGAAGAGTCTCTTTATTCAAGGGGATAATTTCCATTTCAGATAAATTCTGGGGAATATCTCCGGTGTTAATATCCCTTACTCACCCCTGACCTGTTTCCTTCTTTACATGCAGTGAATATGAATGTTTGTCATGAATATTGTTAAGCAGAATGAATAATACATTCTAGGAGTTCCCGTCGTGGCTCAGTGGTTAATGAATCCGACTAAGAACCATGAGGTTGCGGGTTCGATTCCTGGCCTTGCTCAGTGGGTTGAGGATCAGGCGTTGCTGTGAGCTATGGTGTAGGTTGCAGACGCGGCTCGGATCCCGTGTTGCTGTGGCTGTGGCGAAAGCCGGCAGCTACAGCTCCTGTTAGACCCCTAGCCTGGGAACCTCTATATGCCGTGGGTACGGCCCTAGATAAGGCAAAAAGACAAAAAAAAATAATAATACATTCTAGAAAATTTGGAGAGTATAGTCTTAGTTGTACTTCACCCTCTATCCTGCCACATAAACTAGTTTTATTACCATCTGAAAACAGCATTTATGAGCTCAACAGGGCAAATGACAAATCTTAATGGAATATTTACAGCAAATTTTCAGGTCTGATGGGTTTCCTCTCATCTTAGTATGCTTATGTAGCTTTACTCTCTTAAGTCGTTCTGCTGATAAACTAAACTATTATCAGGAACAGGTCAAATAACCCAAGTAGTCCAATTTAAGTATGCCTTAAATCAGGGCTTTTTGAATTTTCTTGTGTATGTAAATCACTTGGAGATCCTATTAAACTATAGGTTCTGATTCAGTAGGTCTAGGTTAGAAGCCGAGATTCTTATGTTTTTAGTAAATTCTCAAGTGATGCTGAGTCTTCTGACTCAGATTTTACACAAAGAAACAAGACTTTAAAATATTTGTTTTCCTAGCTATGTCACAGTTCTCGTTCATGAGAGTGCAAAATAGAGCATTTCTGAAATGTATTCACATAAGCTTAACAGCATCTGAGAACACCAGAATAGAAAATATGAGTTAATATGTCAATAACTCATGCATAGACCAAAGCAGTTAACATACAATTACAGTAGGAATATCAAACAATGTTGAAGTCAAAAACATTCAAAATGTGTTTTAATATAAAAGTAAAAAGCCAAATCATTTTTTAGATAATGGAAGTCTTTGGTTTCACAAATATTAAAAAATGTGGCTACCTTTAAGCCACAAAACTAAAATGCAAATATATATTTCATACCAATATTAAACACTAACTCATTTTAAGTTCATTTGCTCAGTTCGCTGCAAATAACTTAGAAAAAAACAATCATAGGTAGTTCTGTTAGTATATATAGAAAAACGTAATAGAAAGTGATTATTTAGGTAAAGTGTTTTTTTTTTAGACTGGTAAATGGGCCAGAAGAGGCAAACAAAGAGGGAGAGACCACGGAGCTACTAATACATTGAACTTTATCCATAAATACTTAACCAACAGTTGGAACACATCTGAAACAAACTCCAGCTCAAAAAATAATTTCTGTGTAGCTGAGAAACTGATAATGGGTTCATATGTACAGATTGCTGCACAAATAAAATCCAAGCGCAAATATCCAGCACTTCCACAAGAGTAAATTTTCATAGATGACAAATTCTCCTATAGCTACCTTTTTTTTTTTTACTGAAACAATGCTCCTTTTACCTCGTATATTTGAAGACTGAAAGCTGTATATATTATTCTCCCTCTTCAGCAACAATAAGCCTTAACATATTTTTAGATATTATAGATTCTCTAATTTATGTTAATCCTTTTGCAGATACTACATATTTTCAAACTTAAGCTTTGAACAACTATAATTTTGTGGTGATTTATAAAATGGTAGTTTTTCTCTGAAATATAGAATATAAATTTATCCATGCCTACAGTTACAATTTCTATAGGGCAAACTAAAAGTCACATGATTTAATACATTCCCAAAATAAGCCCGTTACCACGTCAGCATGTGCACACACATATGCAAATACCTTTTTCATGTAAAAATTCTCTCATTTTAAAATGAAAGTACTATATTTTTACTGGGTATTTTTAACGTATTTCACTTATCTCTGAGTATGGATTGTCCTTCTTAATGTACATCATTTATAGAATTTGAAGAAAATATGCTGAGGAATGATAAAGATTAGAACACACACACATATATTTTGCCTTTTAGGGCCGCTCCTGTGGCATACAGAAGTTCCCAGGCTAGGGGCTGAATTGGAGCTACAGCTGCTGGCCTATAGCTGCCTCTCCCTACCTACACAACAGCTCATGGCAAAACCAGATCCTTTAACCCACTGAGCAGGGCCAGGGATTGAACCCACGTTCTCGTGGATATTTTTTGGGTTCATTATTTCTGAGCCACAATGGGAACTCCTGAATATATATGTTTTTTATTAAATGACACTAAAGACATATTAAGTCAGAATCTTTTTCCTGACACCTAAATGCTATGAGATGCATTGCTCTGTGAGGATTTAAAAATCCGAGTCATTGACAGGTTATGAATTTTTACCATGAAGTGAATATGTAATTTCTTATCCATTTCTTTTATACTTTCTACTTTACATCATTCAGCTCTACTTAGTTCATGAATTAAAGAACTTTCATTTATATTTTTCTTAAACATGTCTTTTACATATCAGAACGTACTTGTCCATGTCTTAGGTAGATAACTTTTTCCTTCCCAATTAAATGAAAGGATGTTATATCAATTTATTTTGAGTATGTTAAGATTTTCAAAAGACCCTTCTGAACAGGTGGTATCTTGGTTTAGAGTTTTCAGGATTTACCCTGACATCTAAAATTAAGAGACTAAATTATTCTTGATTTTAGTATACAAACAAACCAATTACAAATATTTTTTCCTTTAATTCTTTGTGTATAAAACACAAAACAGAATGTGATACATAGTCTCTTTCTATGGGTAGCGTTTTTAGGAGGACTGTGCTCTCTTCCGTAGGTGGGTCTCTGCTGAAGAAAGCAGGATTATCTAACAATATGTCTTCTAATGAAAAGGAAAGACTCTTTACAATCTAGAACATAAGTTTTGCTGCTGTAAAGGATGAAGCCAAGTATCTTTTCTAAATTTCCCCCAACTTGGTTTAAATACAAGCTTAGGAAAAAAATGCTTAAGATTGAATTAAGAAAGAATGTCCCCAAAGGGCAATACTTCATAAAGAAACAAAAATTTAGGGAGTTCCCTCATCGTGCAGTGGGTTAATATCCACCATTGCCATAGCAGCAGCACATGTTCAGTTCCTGGTAGGAAACTTCGTATGCTGTGGGCATGGCCAAAAAATTTTAGAAGAAAAATTCATATAAATTACTTGAAACAGAAAATTATGTAAATGTTTTGTGACACAACAGGAACTAGGCAAAGCACAGGAATTTAGGGAAGGACATCTTTTAATGATTGAAAACAGTCTTTCTGACATGACTGTGAAAGCAGAAATATTATAGCAAAAAACTGTTAATACACCTTCTACTCTTTGTAATCTTCCACATAGTCGTTTCATTACCATTTGTATCTCTTAACCCTAGTACAGCATTCTAAAGTTCCCAAGCATAAGTTGTATGCAGTAAGTATAAAGATCAAAATCTACTCAGATTTCCAGAAGAGCTACAGAATATGGAAAATGACTAAGTCCTCAGACATGGCTATTTGCCAAATTATTGACAAAAATGTAAGCCCACATTGTTATAAAGAGTATGGTTACAATGCCTGCTGATGTTGTATAAGGGATTCCGTAGAGAAACTTAAATAATCTGTAATAAATGGATCATTGGCCTGACATTTGGTTTCCATTCTTATGTCTTTCAAAATAGTTGATGCTCATGAAATGTAATGTACTGACAGTCTTGGGCTCTGTTAGTTGTGGCAACACTGATGAGGGTAGTGATGTTTTTCCTTTGACGAGGAAGATAAGAGTTCAAGGCCTAGGATTTGTTTGGAACCTCCACTCTTCTGCTGAATTTGTCATCAGGGAACCAATTAGTGAATCAGTACCAAATAAAAATAATCGGATCATGCTCAAATGAGGTCCAAAATCCATTTGACTGTGTATGTGTTGAATCTTTAAAGTGCTGAGGTTTTTTTTTCAAGATATGGATTTTAGTGACACGTTAATAATCTTTGAGAAATGTGCCGCTGCTTACTGCAAAGAAAAAAGTGCTGTCAGTTCTTCAAGTATAAGATGTTTTGCAAAATTAAAGCATATTAAATCTTCATTTTGTAGATGGAAATTAAGAAAGGCCCTGATGTAGCCAGTACATAAATGTAAAGACTCGTTTGCTTCATGGAAAGTAGAAGAAAGGTAAGTACTTATCAGAAAGCTGTGGAAAAATAAAACAGGTAATATTCAAAACATTTATGTTTTATATTTGCTCGCTCAATTTTTCAAGCTGCAGAGAAAAATTCTCTGGTTAAGGCAATTATTTTCCCATTCAAGAATACATGGAAGGTTGCTTGCTGACTCCCAAGAGCTCTGCAGAACCACATGGGGCGGGGTAACTAATTACATCTTATTTGGACGAGCATTTTCACTCTTTGCTGTCCCTTCAGACCATCTTCCATTCAGAGGTGTATAAAATACGACTTTCGAAAGGACTACTGGCTTATTTTCTCTTGGTGATCTGTTGAGTAAAACCACACCTTAGAGCCACCATCTTTGCTTTATTCCTTTATGTACATCCATCTCCTTATTTTTCAATTGTTTAAAAATCTGTCCAAAGGACTTATTACAATATTCAAAACTGAGCCCTGTTTAAGGAAATTCATATCAGTAATTCTTCTAAATCTAGTTAATCAAGTGATCTACATAGACAAATATTCTCTATTTGTAAAGAAAAAAAATAGTTTTGTGAAGAGCAGTGACTTTTCCTTGTAGCAGTCAAGTGTTTAAGCCAAACTCGAGTTCCCATAATGGCTCAGCAGTTAATGAACCCAACTAGTGTCCATGAGCATGTGGGTTTGATCCCTGACCTCGCTCAGTGGATTGAGGATCTGGAGTTGCTCTGAGCTGTGGTGTAGATTGCAGATAAGGCTTGGATCCAGCATTGCTGTGGCATTGCTCACATTGCAGTGGCTACAACTCCGGTTCCACCCCTAGCCTGGGAGCCTCCATATGCTGTGAGTGCGACCCTAAAAAAAAAAAAGACCCCTCCCAAATGGTTAAGCCAAACCAATATACTTGTTGGCAAAGCCTATCTAGAAAGTTTTCAGTCTTTCACCTTAATTTAGCCATGGAGATACTCAAGGTATTGGACTTTCAAGGCTTATTAAGTACTGACTAATTTGATTGTGAAATTTTAATAGAGAATAATACAGAAAAAAGTCTACAACTACTATACTTCATTTTGAAAAGCGTACTTTCCCACTAGGAAAAGTTTTTGATGTGATTGGGCTTTTCAATGGATGATCTTTTCTATTACATAAATGATCATATTAATTACTCTGGTTAATTATAACTTGTTTTTACTGGGTTATTGACAGGTCTTAGGATGATACAATATCTCCTTTACTAAAATGTGAATATATTAGGTTAGCCTTTGAGTAAGATTGTAGGCAATTGTTCAGTCTTTTCAGTTAATAAATAGTGCCAGAAATGATCAGAACAAAAGATTGAGTTGCTATCCTAATCCCTACCTCTTAGTCTCTCTCCCTCCCTCTCTCTCTCTCTCTCTCTCTCTCTCTCTCTCTCTCTCTCTCCCTCTCCCTCTCCCCTTCACACACACACACACACACACACACACACACACACACACACATTGTTACCAATGTTCTCTTTTGTCTTAATATTCAGCTGGTTCACACTTTGAAAATGAACAGTTTTGCACTGCTAAAATTTATAATTTTCTGGAATGTCTCCAAAAGGTAGAATGAACGCTGATGAATCACTGACTATTGGAAACTCATAAAAGTGTATTGAGGATTAGCTGTGATAATTCATGTAAAATATTTAGCATGATTTTGATGTATAACAAAAGCTCAGTAATATTCACTGCCACCTACAGAATTTCTGCATAAAGCAGCTTACAGTCAACAATCTGACTGGAAGTAGAGTAAGAAGACTTGTTTTGAAGTTGTGATATTTCAGTGCAAATGTTTTGCTTTTATTTAGATTGTAGGTAATTTTAGGTTCCTAGGAAGGTAGGGCTGATAGGAAATATGGGTAAGTGGAAAATTGTCCCCCACAGGCCATACCAATGCCACATCTGCTGATTAAAAAAGGCTTCCACTTAGGGAAAATAGAGCCAAGAATTTATACTTTTATGTACAGGGGGCACACACAGAGGCCTGAACCAGATCTATCGTTTTGCCAAAACTCAAATTTTTTTGCATATTTGCATGATTTTTTCCTTTAAATTCTGAGTAATTTGGTTTTACTGTGTTGAACATTGCTTTTCTTCTGTTTTCTTTTCTTTTTTTGGTCTTTTAGCCTTTATGTAGACCACACCCGTGGCATATGGAGGTTCCCAGGCTAGGGGTCTAACAGGAGCTGTAGCTGCCGGCCTTCGCCACAGCCACAGCCTCAGCAACGCAGGATCTGAGCCGCATCTGCAACCTACACCACAGCTCACAGCAACGCTGGATCCTTAACCCACTGAGCAAGGCCAGGGATCGAACCCGCAACTTTATGGTTCTTAGTCGGATTCGTTAACCACTGAGCCACGAAGGGAACACCTCTTCTGTTTTCTTGCAGTATTATATTCAATTTTAGCTCATGAATTGTAATCATTCATCAAGGCTTCCACATTAAAAATCTAGGAGGCACACCATGATTTTGGACAGCATGTATATATGTAGCAACCATGTGTCTAGACTACTGTATTATCATCATTTTATTTTTTTCACTTCCAGTCATCATACTTTATTTTTTATTTAAAAAATTTATTGGATATAGTTGATTTATAACATTATATTAGTTTTGGGGTAAAGTGAATCATACACACACACACACATATATTCTTTTTTTTCCCTATAGGTTATTACAAAACATTGAGTAGGCCTCCCCATGCTATACAGTAAAACCTTGTTAGTTATATTTTATATATAATAATGTGCAGGTGTTAATCCCATTCCCCTAACTTACCCCCCCACCACCATGGTTTCCCATTTGGTAGCTATTAAGTTTATTTTCAAAATCTGTGAATTTATTTCTATTTTATAAATAAGTTCCTTTGTATCATTTTTTATTATATTCTACATGTAAATGATATTATATGAAATTATTTATCTTTCTCTGTCTGACTTATTTCACCTTGGATGATGATCCCTAGGTCCATCCATGTTCTGCAAATGGCATTATTTCATTATTTTTATGGCTGAGTAATATTTCATTATAAATATGTAACAAATCTTCTTTATCCAATCCTCTGTTGATGGGCATTTAAGTTGCTTCTATGTATTAGGCATTGTAAACCATGCTGCCATGAACACTGGGGTGCATGTATTTTTTTGAATTATGACTTTCTTTGGATATATGTCCAGGAATGGGATTTCTGAGTAATATGGTAGTTCTATATTTAGTTTTTTAAGGATCCACAGTACTGTTTTCCATAGTGGTTGCATCAGTTTACAAGCATTTTTTTGTTTGTTTTTTACAAATATAAAGCTGTATGAGATGTTTGTATATTTTGGAGATTAATCCCTTATCAGTTGTTTTGTTTGGAAAGATTTTCTCCGTTCTGTGGGTTGTCTTTTCATTTTCCTATGGTTTCCTTTGCTTTGCAAAAGCTTTAAAGTTTTATTAGGTCCAATTTGATTATTTTTGTTTTTATTTTCATTACTCTTGGAGGTGGATCAAAAAAAGATACTGTTGCGATTTATGTCAGTGTTCTGCTTATGTTTTTCTCTAGGAGTTTTATAGTATCTGGCCTTACATTTAGATCCTTAATCCATTTTTAGTTTATTTTTGTGTATGGTAGTAGAGAATGTTATTTCTCTTTAATTTATTGTCATTTTAGTCTCATTAATTTCTATGTTATTTAATTTTCATTTTTATTTTTTTTCTTTTGTAAAATTCCATCTCCCCAAATAGGTACCATTTTCAGTTTCACATAACCTTTACTATTCAGGTATATTAAATTAATTATTCATATTTTTAAAAATTATTAATTATCTTGAAATAATCAAGAAATGAAAACTTAGAACATATCATAGCTTTTTTTTTCTTAATGGATTTTATCTCAATTATAGGTGTACATGAATCATCACAAGTCAATTTTACAGATTTTGTATCCCAAACCCACAGTGCATCTCCCCCTGGATTGTCTTATTTGAAAAACCAAGATTTTCCAAAGTCTGTGAGTCATTGTCTGTTCTGCAAAGAGGTTCATTGTGTCTTTTTAGTTTCCACATGTAAGCGGTAGCATTGGGTGTTGCTGTCTAATTGTCTGACTGGTTTCACTTCATATGATAATTTCTAAGTCCATCCATGTTGCTATAAATGTTGGTAATTCGTTCCTTTTAATGGCTGAGTAACATTCCATTGTGTGTATGTACCATATCTTCCCTATGCACTCCTCTGTCGATGGGCATTTAGGTTGTTTCCATGACCTGGCTATTGCATAGAGTGCTGCAGTGAACACTGGAGTACATGTGTCTTTTCGAGTCATGGTTTCTGCTGGATAGATGCCCAGGAGTGGGATTGCAGGATCAAATGGTAATTCTATTTTGAGTTTTCTGAGGAATCTCCATACTGTTTTCCACAGTGGCTGCACCAATTTGCATTCCCACCAAGAGTGTAATAGGGTTCCTTTTTCTCCACACCCTGTCCAGCACTTATTGTTTGTAGACTTTTTGATGATGGCCATTCTGGCTGGTGTAAGGTGGTAGCTCATAGTGGTTTTGATTTGCATTTCTCTAATGAGGAGCGATGTTGAACATCTTTTCATGTGTTTATTTTCCATCTGCATGTCTTCTTTGGAGAAATGTCTGCCTAGATCCTCTGCCCATTTTTTGATGGGGTTGTTTGTTTCTTTGGTGTTGAGCTGTACAAGCTGTTTGTAAATTTTGGAGGTTAATCCCTTGTCAGTTGAATCATTTGCAAATATTTTCTCCCTTTCTGTGGACTGACTTTTCATTTTGCTTAGGGTTTCCTTTGCTGTGCAGAAACTTTGAAGTTTAATTAAGCCCCATTTGTTTATTTCTCTTTTTATTGTCCTTACTCTGACACATGGATCTGAGAAGATGTTGCTATCATTTATGCCAGAGAGTGTTTGGGCTATGTTTTTCTCTAAGAGTTTTATGGTATCTGGTCTTATATCTAGATCTTTAATCCATTTTGAGTTTATTTTTGTGGATGCTGTTAGGAAGTGTTCTAGTTTCATTGTTTTACATGTGGCTGTCCAGTTTTCCCAGCACCACTTATTGAAGAGGCTGTCTTTTGCCCAATGTATATTCTTGCCTCCTTTGTCATAGATTAGTTGACTATAGATGCGTGGATTTAATTCTGGGCTTTCTGTCCTGTTCCACTGATCTATATTTCTGTCTTTGTGCCAGTACCATACGGTTTTGATGACTGCAGCTTTGTAGTAGAGTCTGAAGTCAGGGAGCCTGATTCCTCCAGCTCCATTTTTCTTTTCCAGGATGTCTTTGGCTATTCTGTTTTTTTGTGTGTTTCCAGACAAACTTTAAACTATTTTGTTCTGTCTGTGAAAAAGGTCATTGGTAATTTTATAGGGACTTCAATGAATGTGTAGATTGCCTTGGGTAGTATAGTCATTTTGATAATATTGGCTCTTCCAATCCAAGAGCATGGTATGTTTTTCCACCTGTTTAAGTCATCCTTGATTTCTTTCATCAGTGCCTTATAATTTTCAGAGTACAGGTCTTTTGTCTCTTTAGGCAGGTTTATTCCTAAGTATTTGATTCTTTTTGATGCAATGGTAAATGGGATTGCTTCTCTAATTTCTCTTTCTGATCTTTCATTGTTGGTATATAGAAATGCAGCTGATTTCTGTGTATTAATTTTTTATCCTGCAACTTTGCCAAATTCATTGATGAGCTCTAACAGTTTTCTGGTAGAGTTTTTAGGATTCTCTAGGTATAGTATCATGTTATCTGCAAAAAGTGATAGTTTTACTTCTTCTTTCCCAATTTGGATTCCTTTTATTTCTTTTTCTTCTCTGATTGCTGTAGCCAGGACTTCCAGAACTATGTTGAATAGTAGTGTCGAGAGGGGACATCCCTGTCTTGTTACTGATCTCAGCGGGAATTCTTTCAGCTTTTCACCATTGAGAATGATGTTAGCTCTGGGTTTGTCATAGATGGCCTTGATTATGTTGAGGTAGGTTCCCCCTATGCCCACTTTCTGAAGGGTTTTTGTCAGAAATGGGTGTTGGATTTTGTCAAAGGCTTTTTCTGCATCTATGGAGAGGATCATATTGTTTTTATTCATCAGTTTGTTAACATGGTGTATCACACTGATTGATTTGCGGATATTGAAGAATCCTTGCATCCCTGGGATAAATCCCACTTGATCGTGGTGTGCAATCCTTTTAATGTATTGTTGGATTTGGTTGGCTAGTATTTTATTGAGAATTTTTGCATCTATGTTCATCAGTGAGATTGGCCTGTAATTTTCTTTTTTTGTTGTGATATCTTTGTCTGGTTTTGGTATCAGGGTGATGGTTGCTTCATAGAATGAGTTTGGGAGTGTCCCCTCCTTTACAATTTTTTGGAAGAGTTTCAGAAGGATAGGCATTAGCTCTTCTCTAAATGTTTGATAGAATTCACCTGTGAAACCATCTGGTCCTGGACTTTTGTTTGTTAGAAGTTTTTTAATCACAGTTTCAATTTCAGAGCTTGTGATTGGTCTATTCATATTTTCTATTTCATCTCGGTTTAGTCTTGGGAGATTGTCCTTTTCTAAGAGTTTGTCCATTTCTTCTAGGTTTTCCATTTTATTGCCATATAGTTGCATATCGTAGTCTCTTATGATCCTTTGTATTTCTGTGATGTCTGTTGTTACTTCTCCTTTTTCATTCCTAATTTTATTGGTTTGTGTCCTCTCTCTTTTTTTCTTGATAAGTCTGGCTAAGAGTTTATCAACTTTGTTGATCTTTTCCAAGAACCAGCTTTTAGTTTCATTGATCTTTTCTATGGTTTTCTTTGTTTCTATTTCGTTGATTTTTGCTCTGATCTTTATGATTTCTTTTCTTCTACTAACTTTAGGTCTTGTCAGTTCTTCCCACTCTAGCTGCTTTAGATGTAAAGTTAGATTGTTTATTTGAGCTTTTTCTTGTTTCCTGAGGTAGGCTTGTATTGCTATAAACTTTCCTCTTAGAACTGCTTTTGCGGCATCCCAGAGGTTTTGGGGTGTCCTTTGTTGTCATTTGCTTCTAGGTATTTTTTGATTTCCTTTTTGATTTCTTCAGTGATCCATTGGGTATTTAGTAGCATGTTGTTTAGTCTCCACATATTTGTATTTTTGGCCATTTTTTTCTTGTTGTTGGATTTCCAGTCGTATAGCATTGTGGTCAGAGAAGATGCTTGAAATGATTTCAATTTTCTTAAAGTTACTGAGGCTTGATTTGTAACACAGGATGCGATCAATCTTAGAGAATGCTCCATGTGCACTTGAGAAGAATGTATATTCTGTTGCTTTTGGATGGAACGTCCTATAAATATCTATTAAGTCCATCTGATCTAATGCTTCATTCAAGGCCCGTGTTTCCTTATTGATTTTCTGCCTGGATGACCTGTCCATTGCTGTAAGTGGGGTGTTAAAGTCCCCCACTATGATGGTGTTATTGTTGATTTCTCCTTTTAAGGTTGTTAGCAGTTGCCTTATATATTGTGGTGATCCTATGTTGGGTGCATAGATATTTAAAATTGTAATATCTTCTCTTTGGATTGATCCTTTGATCATTATGTAGTGCCCTTCCTTGTCCCTTAAAATGTTCTTCATCTTAAAGTCTATTTTGTCTGATAGGAGTATTGCTACTCCGGCTTTCTTTTGATGCCCGTTTGCATGGAATATTTTCTTCCATCCTCTCACTTTCAATTTGTATGTGTCTCTAGAAGTGAAGTGGGTCTCTTGAAAACAGCATATTGATATATATCTCCTTATTGCCATTGTATTAACTGTTTGGGTTTTTGTTGCTCTTTTTTTCTTCCCTATTCTCTTGTTGTCTCTTCTCACAAGATGGCTATCTTTAATGTTGTATTTGAGTTGATTTTTCTTATTTGTTTGTGTATCAATTGTAGATTTTTGGTTTGCGGTTACCCTGAAGTTTTGATATAGGAGTCTATATATAACTGAGATTGTATTAAGTTGGTTTCTTAATTGCACGTGCTTCTCCAGTGACCTGCATTTGTGCTCTCTTCTCGTGATTTCTGATTTTGGTATCATAATTGTGCATGTATGATTTAGTATCTTTACTGTATATATATGCCTTTATTGGTGGGCCTTGTCATTTGTGGTGTTTTTGTTTCTGGTTGTGGCCTTTTCTTTTCTGCCTAGAGAAGTTCCTTTAGGATTTGTTGTAAAGCTGGTTTAGTGTTGCAGAACTCTCTTAGGTTTTGCTAATCTGTAAAGGTTTTGATCTCTCCTTCAAGTCTGAATGAAAGCCTTGCTGGATAAAGTAATCTTGGTTGGAAGTTTTTCCCTTTCATCACATTTAGTATATCATGCCACTCCCTTCTGGCCTGCAGAGTTTCAGCTGAAAAATCTGCTGATAACCTTATTGGGGTTCCCTTGTATGTCATTTGTTTCTTTTCCCTAGCTGCTTTCAATATTTTCTCTTTGTGTTTAATTTTGGTCGTTTTGATTAATATGTTTCTCGGGGTGTTCCTCCTTGGGTTTTTTTATATGGTACTCGTTGCGCTTCCTGGATTTGAGTGAGTGATTCCTTTCCCATATTAGGGAGGTTTTGGGCTATAATCTCCTTGAATATTTTTTCTGTCCCCTTCTCTCTCTCTTCTCCCTCTGGCACGCCTATAATATGGATATTGGTGCATTTAACATTATCCCAGAGTTCTTTGAGAATCTGCTCATTTCCTTTCAATCTTTTATCTCTTTTCTCTTCTGCATTAGTGATTTCCACTAATCTGTCCTCCACCTCACTGATTCGTTCTTCTGCCTCCTGTATTCTACTGTTGGCTGCTTCTAATGAATTTTTTATTTCAGTTATTGTATTTTGCATCTTTTTTCATTTAATTTTTACAGCTTGTATTTCTTTTCTCAGTGTTTCCTGTAAATTATCAATCTTTGCGTCCAGTCTATTTCCAATGCCTTGCATCATCTTCAGCATCAACAGTCTAAAGTCTCTTTATGGGAGGCTGATAATCTCCTCATCACTGAGCTGTGTTTCTGGGCTTTTCTCTTTCTCCCTTATCTGAGTTAGAGTTTTCTGTCTTTTCATTTTTATAGGTTTTTGGTGTGGTGACCTTTGTGTCAACAATACAGTTGTAGCCTCTCTTAGTTCGGGTGTTTGCCTCCCTGTGGCTAAAGTTGGTATGGAGGGGGCTTGCTGTAGGCTTCCTGATGGGAGGGAGTGATGCCTGCTCACTGGTAGGTGGGGTTGATTCCTCTCCCTCTGATGGATGGGGCTTTGTCTCTGGATGAGATTAGAGGCTGGCTGTGTGCCTGAGGGGTCTTTAGGCAGCCTGTTTACTGATGGGTGGGGCTGAGATCCC
>PVHT020000173.1:4246511-4261063 GCA_004024745.2 Catagonus wagneri | reverse complement strand
GGGGGCTTGCTGTAGGCTTCCTGATGGGAGGGAGTGATGCCTGCTCACTGGTAGGTGGGGTTGATTCCTCTCCCTCTGATGGATGGGGCTTTGTCTCTGGATGAGATTAGAGGCTGGCTGTGTGCCTGAGGGGTCTTTAGGCAGCCTGTTTACTGATGGGTGGGGCTGAGATCCCACCTGAATTGTTGTTTGGCCTGGGCCTTCTCATCCCTGATGGGAGGGAACAGATTTTCCCAGAAATGGCCACCTCCAGAGAAATGCAGGCTGCTGAATGTCCCCGAGAGCTTCACCTCCAATGCCCTTCCCCCACAGCAAGGCACAGTCACCCCTGTTTTCCCAGGAGATCCTCCAGGAATTGCAGTCAGGTTCCACCCGGATTCCTATGGAGACTGCTTTGCCCTGGGACACAGTGCACGTGAAAGTCTGTGTGTGCCTTTCCAGAATGGGGTCTCTGTTTCCCCCAGTCCTGTGGAGCTCCTGCACACAAGCCCCGCTGGCCTTCAATGGCAGAAGCTCTGGGCGGGGGCTCTTTCTCTCTGTGCCCGATCCCCAGGTATGGGGATTTGACGTGAGGCTCAGAACTCTCAGTCCTATAGGTGAGTCTCTGTGATGCAGTTACTTTCCAGTCTGTGGGGCTTCCCACCCAGGAGGTATGGGGTTGCTTCTATCGCGTAATTGCCCCTCCTACCTCTTGATGTGGTCTCCGTTGTGTCTTCTGGAGCAGAGTATCTTTTTTGGAAGTTTAGAGTCCATTTGGTTGAAGGCTGCTTGGCATTTGGTTGTAGTTTTGCTGTTTTTTGGGAGAGAGATTGTGCTCCAGTCCTTCTATTCCACCATCTTAATCCAATCTCCTGAACATATTATAGCTTTAATGGAATATTCTAACTTTCAAAGATAACAATTTCATCTTTTAGCTCATTACCCCTAAAATAAAGATGAAAAGTAGTGATCTGCCTAATATCAATAGTGTTTATTACTCATTTAGCCTTCATTTATTTTTAAATTTACTTTAAACATTCAAAACTTTGAAGATATATTGAAAACAGTTGTTATCTAGGCATGTTCAATAATATTTGCAGCCTAACTTACAACTTCTTTTTGATAAAATGAAAAATTAGTAATATATAAACTAATGTTAGTGAAGCCATATATAATTTTTGTTATATATTTACTTATTCTACTTCAATCTGTATGCACAATATGAAATCATAAAATCAATAAACATCACCACACCAGCACTAAGTAAGATCATTTCGACCATGCCAAGGAGGTTAATTTTACTAGTCACTTGTTTATGAACATTTCTGACTGTTTAACAGATAGATTATGAAATAATCCAAAATGATTCAAATACTTTTTCCTTCTAAAATAAAAACATTGAACTAACACAAACTTGACATTTCTGTGTGGTTTGGTTCTCTCAAAATAATTATACAATTCATAACATATAAACTCACTCATGAATAAATAGAAACAGATACAAATTCCAATAATCTAGATACATACTCAATTTGCAAGCATCAAGAGCTTTCTTTTTCTACAAATAAGTTTCTGGTTAACAAATTGATAAAAATATCAACCTCATTATGCCAAATAATAGGCACCAAATAGTTCTTCAAATTTCTTCAGTGAAAATAATTATAGAAATATATATGAATATATTGTACATACATAACAGAAATGTTAATAATTCCTAGTGCAAATAAATGTTGAGGAAGTTGCTCTTGCAACTTGGTTAAGTTCCTTGATTTTGTTCCCTGCAATGGATCATTTAAAGTTTAATCTGGCTATTTCTCAGACATCTTTCACTCTTAAAATCTTTCTGATTCAGATTTCTAATTAGATTGAGTTTTTCTAAGCAGTATTTCTCTTTTAATAAATTACATCCAGGAAACTAAAATGTGAATTCTAAAACTATGGTCTTGGGAATATTTTGACAGCTTGCAAAATTAAAAATATCACCAAAGACTCATTCCACAATATCTGTAAATACCATTTTAATACACACTAGATATAATTCTAAATTACAAATAAAAGTTATAAGCCTTTAATAATTATTCAATGATCATAAGCCAAAGAGGAGTTTAAATTTTATATTCTTTCCACTTACTTTCATAGATATACTCACATTTTTAAAAGAAAATACTTAAAATCATAATGAAACTTAATGGACTCAGTTTTTCTTGTCTTTACGAATCAGTTGATATAGAGCTGTTTTGCAAATCGTAAAGTGAATCCAGTTATCTAAAAAGAGATCAACCAAAATTAATTACCAACTTCCTTTAAATAAAAATATAATTTCTAGAACTTATTTTCACTCTTATGTAGAACTTGTGAAGTTGTATTACTTGAAACTTCTGAAAGTTATTAAATAATTAACTGAATATATCAAATATTACAAACATGACACTCCATAATTACACTTTACCTTTGTATATACACAGGCACATACATGTACATACACATAATTCCTTTCTCCAAACTAATGCCATGGCTTTTGTTAGCTTTGTGACATTTATCTGAACTAGTTTTGGAGAATCAACAACAGCAGTGAAACCTAGAGCTCATATGGTAAATTTAAATCCTGAACCACACATGCTCAAATATACATTCACTCAGAACCTATGTGTCATCAGTATAATTATAATACTACTTCTATTATCATTTAAACTGAAGCATAACTACTTAAATTCTGGCATTTTGTTTAACTTCTGAAAAGGAGAATGTTAAAATAAATTAAAATCTGAAACTATTGCGATATAAGAAATTTAATAGATTTTTTTCCTGACACTAAGTCTGTAGGCCTTGCTTCAAATGTACCTGTAAAATCTATTTTAATACCTTATAATCTACTGTTGTCCCTACATATAAGTAATGCTTGTAGTTAAGTATAAAATAAGCATAAAATTGTAATTTATGCCAAATTATCTAAAGCCAATTAGAGTCATTTCCATCATTGCTTTTTCTGACCTCTGAAGAATTTTAAAAGGGCTTATAAAATTACATATGCTGAAAAAATAAAGTAGAATTATCTTGACATTTCATAAGAAACAATAGGAAGAATTCAATATTATTTTCATTGAAACACAAGTAAGACATTTATCAAGATTGATGGAATAAATGTTATCAATAAATGTGTTTGTCAAAAAAGGAGAGAACTTAATTTTTCCTTCATTTTAGAGAACGGTATTAAACCAGTCAGATCGATAATGTATTTACTTACAGGTTCAACATCTAAATAAGTGCTTTGTTCTTCTTCATTTGGATTTAAGCCTTCAATAGGTCCTGCAATTTCAGGACTTGCAAGTAGAAGATGAGGAAGATGAGAAAGTGAAATGTACATGAGTTTCCTGCAAACAGGTTGTAAGAGAGAAGAAGAATAAATCATTTTCCTCATTTCACATACCTTGAAATATTACCTTGAAAAAAAGCTTTTTTAAATTATAAAAAGAAATGCATAATTGGGTTTGAATAGTAATTGGGGGATGAGGGTGAAGGAAAATTGTAATGTTTGATTGCTAATGAGTAGAAATGAAACAAACTTCTGCACCATCCTACTAACCAGTCAATTGATGTGTCTTGTTCATTCCTTATGTGTTCATTTTCAACATGTGAAGCTTAGCTGCTGAGCACAAAAGTGAAACCATATACCTTCATGCTTCAGGCAATAATACTTCTAGAGACTAATTTATTAAAGAGTTTTTTCTTTTTTATTCATATCTACTCCAATATGAAAAAGGTGAGCAAAATATGATAGGCTCCAAATTTAATATTTGAGTCAAAATTCTTGTTTCACAGACATACTAGAAATCTTGATTCCAATAGTTAATAGAAAAAAAAAAGAACTGTATGTTAATTTAAAAATCTTCCAATAGCTATATTTAACATAAAAATATCATAAGAAACAATAGCAATAATTCAATATAATTTTATTTTACCCAGTATATCCAAAATAATCAATATAAAAATTAAAATCTCAACATCTAGTTGTACTTTATATTGAGAGCACATTTCAATTTGTATTAGCTACATATCAAGTGCTTAATAGTTGTGTGTGGCTGGCAGCTGTATTGAAGTCTGAATACTACACACATTCACTGGTATTCCATTTCATATTAAATTTTCTCACTCCTTAAAGTTTAAAAAAATTGCTGGTCAAATTATACTTTAATGTGTTTGTATTTTGAAATCCCTTACCTCTTTAATAATGTGAAGCTTTTCTTACCTTGAGGTTCATTTAGAACTCCTATTTGGTAAACGTTCTTATTTTTTAAAATTATAGTTGACACAGTATTGTGCTAGTTTTTGCTGTACAGCACAGTGACTCAGTCATACACTCACACACACACACATACTTTTAAAAAATACTGTTTTCCATCATGGTCTATCCTAGGAGATTGAATGTAGCTCCCTGTACTATACAGAAGGACCTTATTGTCTATTCATTCTAAATGTAGTTTTTTGTTTATACTAACCTCAAACTCGCAGTCCATCTCACTCCCTCCCCTTTCACTCTTGGCAATCATAAGTCTGTTCTCCATGTCTTTTGAGTCTGTTTCTGTTTTGTAGATGGGTTCATATGTGCCATATTTTAAATTCCACATGTAAGTGATGTCATATGGCATTTGTCTTTCTCTTTCTGACTTACCTCACTTTGTATGACAATCTCTAGTTGTACCCATGTTCCTGTGAATGGCATTATTTTATTATTTTTTATGGCTGAATAGTATTCTATTGTGTATATGTACCACATCTTCTTTATCCACTCATCTATGGATGGACATTTAGGTTGTTTCCAGGTCTTGACTATTGAGAATAGTGCTGTAATGAACATAGTGAATGCGTGTATCTTTTCGAATTACAGATTTGTTTGGATGTATGCCCAGGAGTAGGACTGCTGAGTCATATGATAGTTCTATATTTAGTTTTCTGAGGGACTTCCATACTGCTTTCCATAGTGGATTACACTAATTTCCCTTTCCACCAACAGTGTAGTAGGGTTCCATTTTCTCCACACCCTCTCCAGCATTTGATATTTGTAGATTTATTAATGATGGCCATTCTGACTGGTATGAAATTGTACCTTATTGTAGTTTTGCATTTCTCTAGCAATTAGTGATTCTGAGCATCTTTTCATGTTTCTATTGGCCATCCATATGTCTTCTTTGGAGAAATGTCTATTTGCTTCTTCTGCCCATTTTTCAATTCAGTTTTTTTGTTTTATTGTTGTTGAAATGTATGAGTTATTTGCATATTTTAGAGACTAAACCCTTGTCAGTTGCATCATGTGCAAATATTTTTTCCCATTCCATGGGTTGTCTTTTTGTTTTTGTTTCTTTTGTTACCTTTGCTGTGTAAAAGCTTGTAAATTCGATTACATTTCATTTGTTTATTTTTGTTTTTATTTCTATTGCCTCAGGAGAATGACTTAATAAAACATTGGTACAATTTATGTCAGAGTATGTTTTGCCTATGATTAATTCTAGGAATTTTATGGTGTCGTCTTTAAGCCATTTTGAGGGTTTTTTTGGTGCATGTTATGAGAATATGTTCTAATTTCACTGATTTATATACAGTTATCCAAATTTCCCAGCACCACTTGCAGAAGAGACTGTTTTCCCATTTTATATTCTTGCCTCCTTTGTGGAGAAGAATAATTGACCATAGGCGTCTGTGTTTATTTCTGGGCTATCGATTCTATTCCTTTTTCCATGTCTATTTTTGTGCCAACACCACACTATTTTGATTAGTGAAGCTTTTAAATATTGTCTGAAGTCTGGGAAACTTAGGCCTCCTGCTTTTGCCCCCTTAGTATTGCTTTGGCAATTCTGAGTCTTCTATGGCTCCATACACTTTTTATTTATTTTTGTTCTAGTTCTATGAAAAATGTTGTGGATAATTTGATAGGCATTGCACTAAATCTTAGGATTGCTTTGGGTAGTATTAGGATTTTTCTGATCCAGGAACATGGCACATCTTCCATTTCTTTACATCCTCTTTAATTTCCTTTATAAATGTTTTATAGTTCTCAATATATAAGTCTTTCATCTCTTTAGTCAGGCTTATTCCTAGGTGTTTATTTAAAAAGTTTTTTTTTAATATTTCTTTTCTAATATTTGACTGTTGGTATACAGAAATGCAGCTGATTTCTGAATGTTAATATTGTATCCTGCTACTTTGCTGAATTCATTGATCAGATCAAGTAGTTTTGTGTTGAGTCTTTAGGGTTTTCTATATATAGTATCATGTCATCTGGATATAGTGACAGTTTTACTTATTCTCTTTCAATTTGAATACATTTCATTTCTTTTTTTCTGTCTGTTTGCTGTGGCTAGGACTTCTAATACTAGAAGAAATGTGAGAGAGGACATCCTTGTCTGTTGCAGATTTTAGCAGGAAGGCTTTCAGCTTGTCTCAGTTGAATATTATATTGGCTGTAGGTTTGTCATAAATGTTTTTTGTTATGTTGAAATATAGTGCCTCTATACCCACTTTGGTAAGAGTTTTTTTTTTTTTTTCTGATTAGCAGTAGCATAGATTATTGTTTCATTCCTACTTTTGCCTAGATGATCTTTATTTAATAATGATTTTTATTTTTTCCATTATAGCTGGTTTACAGTGGGTAAGAGTTTTTGTCATGAATGGATATTGAATTTTGTCAAATGATTTTTGTACATTAAGATGATCGTGTGGTTTTTGACTATTTTTTGTCAATGTGGTATATTATATTTATTGATTTGTGTATGTTGAACCATCCTTGTGAACTTGGGATGAATCCGACTTGGTTGTGGTATATGATCTTTATTACGTGTTGCTGGATTTGCTCTGCTAAAATTGTATTTAGTGTTTTTGCATCTATAGTTATCAAAGATATTGGCCTATAATTTTCTTTTTTGGTAGTTTCTTTGGTTTTGGTATTAGGGTGATGTGCCTTCATAGAATGTCTTCAGAAGTGTTCCTTCTTCACTCTTTTGGAAGAATTTAAGAAGGATTGGCATAATTTCTTTGCATGTTTGATAGAATTGACCTGTGAAGACATCTTGTCCTGGACTTTTGTTTTCAGGGATTTTTTTTTAATTTAAATTTCATATTCAATTTTATTTCTAGTGATCAGTGTGTTAACTTACCTATTTCTTCTTCATTCAGTTTTGGTGGATTGTATGTTTCTAGAAAGTTGTCCATTTTTTCTAGAAATAATTAGATAATTCCTCCCTTAGCTATACAAATGAATATCACCAAAATGAGCTGTCATTGAATGGTTCAAAATAGTAACACTGAGCCTTCAATTATGAATACCATGTTCTTTTTCTGGTAACTGCACTAACTTTGGAGTTTCACTACATTTCACTTACAGTCTTGTGATAAGCAACATATAACTGAAGATCACAATGAACTTGATCCTGACTTTGAGAGAATGGGATATTGAAGATTAGTTTAAAGTTCCCTAATAGGTCTCTAAATGGGCATTGCTTACAACTTCCTTCATAGCACCTGAGCTTTTAAAGAAAAGAAAACATGGAGGAGTTCCCTTCGTGGCTCAGTGGTAAATGAATCTGACTAGGAACCATGAGGTTGTGGGTTCGATCCTTGGCCTCGCTCAGTGGCTTAAGGATCCTGCATTGCCGTGAGCTGTGGTGTAGGTTGCAGACACGGCTTGGATCCCGCGTTGCTGTGGCTGTGGCATAGGCCAGAGGTTACAGCTCCCATTAGACCCCTAGCCTGGGAACCTCCATATGCCGCGGGTGCGGCCCTAGAAAAGGCAAAAAACAAAAACAAAAACAAAAAACAGAAAAGGAAAGAAAAAAAGAAAACATTGAAAAGGTTTAAAAATCATTATTTGAAATATCATTGATGATTACGTTATAATCACAGCAGTTTTACCATGGGCCACGACCATGCGAGAGCTAATACTACCAAGACTCTTTTTTTCAGTACATTCAAATCTAAATAAATACTTTCATTTTATGTCTCTTTGAACTTTTTGAAAAAGGTAGAAGAATACCTGTAAATCTTGATGAAAACATGTTCGAACATTTTCCATTTCATTAGTCCTTTGCCTAGTGTTATAACCAAGAATCTCGCTCATGGAGATTCCTAGACTCCCTGCCCTTTCACCTGCTCCTAATTTGTTTTACTTCTTTTTTCCTCTTAGACACTTTTAACTTCATATCTGATGTGCATGTATTTATATTATTGTCATTAATGAATCTTCTACCTCCTCTTTAAAACTTCTCTGCTTAGTTTTGGATAAAGTTTTTAAATATATTTTTCAACCTACAAGAAATACTTTACTGTTCAGTGTATTTCTCTCTGTATCTAAAGATTGAATTTATGCTCCTGAAACTACTAGAATTAGTGGTATTGAGACACTTGACAATTTATTTGCAGAAGTTAACTACTTATAAAGAATTTCTTCACATGCTCCCATGGCTCAAAGTACTACATAGCAAACCTAATAATGGTTTCACTAGTTTTATTTAGAAGTGTATGTTAACAAAATTAAATAAACATGCAAAATTCAGCAATACCTTTGTGAAAATAAACTTTCCCTGTGTTTCCTTTTTATTCCCTACCTTTTATATAACTTTGTATTAAAATTTTTCATCTTCATTATATTGCTTTCCTACTAAGTATTGCCTCAACAGCTTTGCTTCTTAGAAGCTGAGAGCTGACCTTGATTTACGTTACCTCATGGTATTCTATTCCCATTGCTTTTTACAGTCAGTTCTTAAAGTAATAGTCATATAGATACTTTGCTTTCCTTCAAGGAAAAAAATAAGCCAGATCTAACAACACTGTAAATTTAAGTTCATAGTACCTTCTTTCTTCCCAACTCTAATTCAGAGTATTCATTTTTACATATATTTCTCATGTTTAGTACATATGTAATCTTGTTTTTGTTACTGCTATTGTTCTTTTTTATCTAACCATCTTATTCAAAATCAATAGCTCTGTCTTGCAGCTTCACTAATTTGACCTCATATTGAAATATCCACTTGGATATATATTTTATCTTTTGTAATTATCCTGATTTTTAATTTTTTTCAGTTTAAAGTTATATGTATACATATATATATATAATATGCAAAAATGTAAACAATACTACTACTATACATTTTTATAACCCTCACTTTTCTGGCCAAGAAGACAGTTCATTTAGTAAAGTTTTTGCAAAACTTATGCAATAAAAGCTATTCCTCAGTGGTTATCTTGAGAAATCCCATCATGTTAGACAAACATTTACTAAGCCTATCTATGAACAGAGATTCTGAATTCTGTTGTAGGGATATAAAGATAGGTAAACACATATCGTCAACCTCCAGAACGTGGTAGATATGGAAGTGGGTTTGGGGGCAAAAGGAATAGTTTTATTGTGATTATTACCTCAAAACAAATGCCCTTACCTGTACCATTAATCATGTCACAATAACTTGGCCAGTAGGAGAGATTCCTTAGGAATAAAAAAAAGGGAAATGAACATTCTCATTCTAAGAGCACTTTCTCACATTTCTTTGTCTATTATGATTCAATACTTTTGCTGAAATAATTAATATAGATTAGACATAAGAAATGCTAAATTTAAGCCATGTTCTAAGTCATGTGGTATCTGTTTTGTTTGAAGTTTTCATCTTGTTGAGATAAATGAAGTGCTTGATACCATGAAGTGGCCAGATTATAAGACAAAAACTGCTAAATGTCATTAGCTAGAAACAATTTGGAACAGCCAGGGTTCTGCAAACAGAAAATTGAGTAATACTTACAGAAGTTTAGATCTCTACTTAGGGAAACTTTCTTTTATTCCAATGGAAATGAGGCAGGTTATTTCATAGAATGTTGAATGTTCAAATGAATTGGGGGGAAATATTAGTTGGAAAACTGATATAAACTCAACATGAGAAAAAAGATAGGAGTGTGGCAGAGGAACGAAAGAGGCAGATATTTGATCAATAGGGTTTGGAAGCATGCAGATAATCAATTTGCATTTTCTCCTCTTTTAACTCTTGCATGAACTGGAATTAAAGTAGGACAGAGTTTATTAATTTATACCTGACTATCTAAATAAGATACATGTAATATAAATATATATATGTATAGAAACAATACAAACGACAGTAGTAATAGTTTCTCTGTAACCTTAGCCACTTTTTGGTGTCGAAAAATGGGATTTTCACACTCCTAAAATTCCAAGCCTATAGGAATCGCAGCTGCTGACATACACCACAGCCATAGCAATGTGGGCCCCAAGCGGTATCTGTGACCTACACCACAGCTCACGGCAATGCAGGATAAGCAACTCACTGAGGTAGGCCATGAATTGAACCTGCATCCTTATGGTTACTAGTCAGGTTTATTACCAATGAGCCACAATGGGAACTCTGATTCCTTTTTTAAACAGAATAAGTTAATCATGCTCAGTCTTGCCATGATCAGTTAAATTAACCTCATTATTATAATCTTAAACTAATGGGAAATTCTTACTCTAATTAGAAATGCTTAGTAACTCTCCTTAAAACCTCTTTTTAATATTGAAATGGACACAAAGTTCACCTTCCTTAATGTAAAGTGATATGATTTCTCCTGAAATGAGCATTTGGATGTGTTTGTTTCCTCATTAGACTTGTGTATAAAAAAAATATGTGAGGGAGTTCCCTTCGTGGCTCAGTGGTTGACCAACCCGACTAGGTTACACGGGGATGTGGGTTTGATATGGTGTGGCTGTGGTTGTGGTGTAGGCCGGCAGGTCCAGCTCAGATTCAACCCCTAGCCTGGGAACCACATGTTGCAGGTGCGGCCCTAAGAAGAAAAAAAAAAAATCTGAAACAGCTTCCAGGACAGTCTGTTACTTTTTTTTTTTTTTTTTTAAATCTTTTTGCCTTTTATCTAGAGCCGCATCCGCGGCATATGGAGGTTCCCAGGCTAGGGGTCTATCAGGAGCTATAGCTGCCGGCCTTCGCCACAGCCACAGCAACGCGGGATCCGAGCTGCGTCTCCAACCTACACCACAGCTCACGGCAACGCCGGATCATTAACCCACTGAGCAAGGCCAGGGATCGAACCCGCAACCTCATGGTTCTTAGTCGGATTCGTTAACCACTGAGCCACGAAGGGAACTCCCAGTCTGTTACTTGTTAATTACTAGTTTCTCTTAAATAATTGTATTTTAAACTTAGATTACCTGTCATTAACATTTAAAATTAAAATACTTTCAGAATTCCCTGACGGTTCAGTGTTAAGGATCTAGCATTATCACTACTATGGCTCAGGTCACTGCTGTGGCGTAGATTCTATCCTTTGCCTGGGAAGTTTGGCATGTCATGGGCATGGACAAAAAATATTAAACAAATATTAAATACTTAAATTTTAATGAAGACTTTTGTATATATAATAACTGAAATAGCAGCAAAATTGCAACCCTAATTCTAGTTTATTTAGTTGTATTTACAACATTATACCGGTAGATGGCACTAAGTTAAAATTCCTTCAAATTGAAGCCTGTGTTTTATGTTCAGAAGGTACTTTTTTAAAGTTTAATATTTATTTTATACTGGAATACTGTTGAATTTCAATGTTCTGTTAGTTTCAGGTGTACAGAAAAGTGTATCAGCTATATATATATATATATATGTTCATTTTTATTTTCAGACAATTTTCCAATATAGGTTATTACAGAATATTAGGTAGAATTCCCAATGCAATATAAGAGGTACTTGTTGGTTATCTATTTTATATGCAGTAGTGTGTATTTATATATAGTAGCATGTAATTTATTCCATCCTCCTACCTTTCCTCTTTGGTAACCTTAAGTCTGATTTTGAAGTCTATGAGACTCTCTCTGTTTTGTAAATAAGTTCATTGGTATTATTTAAGATTCCACATATAACTGATATCACATGATGCTATTTGTCTTTCTCGGTCTGACTTAGTATGATAAACTCCAGGCCTATCCAAGCTTCTGAAAATGGTATTATTTTGTTCTTTTTTATGACTAATCTTCCATTGTATGAATGTACCACATCTTCTTTATCCATTCCTCTGTCAATGAACAGACATGTTGCTTACATGTCTTGGCTATTGTAAATAGAGCTGCGATGAGCAATAGGGTTAATTTTCTAATTATCATTTTCTCTTTGTATATTCCTAGGCGTGGGATTGCTTGATGATATGGTAATTCTATTAAAATTTTTTTTTTTTTGTCTTTTTAGGGCCATGCATATGGCATACGGAAGTTCCCAGGCTAGGGGTTGAATCAGAGTAGCAACCGCTGGCCTACACCACAGCCAAAGCAACACAGGATCCAAGCATTTGCAGCCTACACCACAGCTTATGGCCATGCCAGATACTTAACCCACTGAGAGGGGCCAGGGATTGAACCCACATCCTCACAGACTCTAGTCAGGTTCCTTACAACAGAGCCACAATGGGAACTCCTCATTTTTAGTTTTTTTTAAGCAACCTCCATACCCTTCTGCATAGCCATTGTATCAATTTACATTACCATCAACAATGTAGGAGAGTTCCCTTTTCTCCACACTCTCTTCAGCATTTATTGTTTGTAGATTTTTTAATGGTGGCCATTCTGACTGGTGTGAGGTGATACCTCATTGTAGTTTTGATTTGCATTGCTCTAATAATTAGTGATGCTGAGCATTTTTTTCATGTGTCTACTGGCCATTTGTCTGTCTTCTTTGGAGAAATAGCTATTTATATCTTCTCCCATTTTTTAATTGGATTTTTTTTGATGTTGAGTTATATGAACTGTTTTCATATTTTGAAAATCAGTCCCTCATCACTTGTTTCATTTGCAAATATATTCTCCCACTCTGTGAGCTGTCTTTTCATTTTTTTTTTTTTGGTTTCCTTTGTGGTGCAAAACTGTTGTATAATTAGATCCTATTTTTTTTTATTTTTGTTTTTATTTGCATTATTCTAGGAGACAGATCCAAAAAGATATTGCTGTGATTTCTTGCAAAGAGTTTTCTGCCTATGTTTTTCTCTTAAGAGGTCTTTAATCCATTTTGAGTTACACTGGATCAAAAAGAATAAAATATCTAGGTATAAACCTATCTAAGGAGACAAAGGATCTATAATCTGAAGACTTATACTCTACCTATGCTATAAGATGTTGATGAGAGAAATAGAAGATGACACAAACAGATGGAAAGATATACCATGTTCTTCAACTGGAAGAATGAATATTTTCAAAATGACTCTACTACCCAGGATAATTAAAAAAAATTCTATGCAATCCCTATCAAAATAGCAATAAAATTTTTCTGAAAACTAAAACAAAAATATTTAAATTTCTGTGGAACACAAGAGACACTACACAGCCAAAGCAATCCAGAGAAATTGAAACATAGCTGGAGGAATTAGGCATCCTGACTTCACCTTATACTACAAAGCTACAGTTATCAAAACAGTATGATTTTGGCACAAAACCAGACATACAGATTAATGGAACAGGATAGAAAGCCCAGAAATAAATACATGCACCTACCTTTGGTCAATTAACCTACAACAAAGGATGCAAGAATATAAAATGGAGAAAAGATAGTCCCTTCAGTTAGTGGTTAGCTACATGTGAAAGAATAAAATTAGAAAATTATCTAACATCATAAACAAAAATAAACTCAATATGGATTAAAGACCTAGATGTAAGTAAGGGTGGATACTATAAAACTCTTAGAGGAAAACAGGCACAACATTCTTTGACATAAATCTCAGCAATATCTTTTGGATCTGCCTCCTCGAGTAATGAAGATAAAAACAAAAAATAAACAAATGGGACCTAATTAAAGTTAGAATGTACTCTTAAAAAGAGAATATAAACACTCAGTTTTTTATTATAAAAATAGAATATATACAGGCTTTAGAAAGTGTAGATTAGTAAATTTATGTTGGAAATGAGAATATTCCTTTTTTTTTTCTTCTTAGGGCCACACCTGCGGCATATGGAGATTCCCAGGCGAGGGGTCAAATCGGAGCTACAGCTGCTGGCCTGTGCTACAGCCATAGCAGTGTGGGATCTGAGCTGCATCTGCAACCTCACGGCAATGCCAGATCCTTAACCCACTTAGCAAGGTCAGGGATGGAACCTGCACCTTCATGGATCCTAGTCTGGTTTGTTAACCATGGCTGAGCCGTGAAGGGAAATCCAGAAATGAGAACACTCTGAAGGAGTTACTAGGTCTTCATAGAGATGGTGTACATTTGAATATATACATAAATAATGATTTCAATCCATGCAATTTCATGCTTTGACCTATGTCACACCTTGTCAACCAGTTTCATCAAGCTCACATAACAGCCCAAAGTCAAACAAGCCTGTGGTTCTGTTTGAGGAGGGATATCCTCTTCCACTTCCCATTTCAACTGAATTCAGGGTATAATTCATGGGGAGGCAGGTTCCCCTCAACATATGGAAGATTATTGAAACTATTAACTTTCTCTGAAAAGTCATTTTCCCATCATTTAAGGCATCAGAACAGGCACTAAGGACTCCGTTTTGGGGACATCACGAGACAGGATGACTCATAGTTGATTAACAGTTC
>PVHT020000173.1:4099680-4236270 GCA_004024745.2 Catagonus wagneri | reverse complement strand
TGGTATCTGAACATTTTTGCCTTCTCATCACCAATGGTAGCAGTCTGTAATCAAGTTAATAATGAGCATTATTTGGGTATTTCAGTGGAGCAAAATACTAAGAACCCTCCTCTTAAGCGTTACCCTTTTTTCAAAACACAGTATAAGTGTTAGTCATCTTTATCTCTATGACAAGCCAATGGAATTTCCTTTACATGTCGAAGAAGGCAACAAATGCCAAGTTAGAATACTTAGAAATAATATAATCATCCTCCCTTTAAATATATTATCTAGCATTCTTCAATATACTGGCTTCATTTATCTATACAACAGTGTTACTTAAATATTTTCCATTTTTCTAAAGGTTGTTTATTAGTGACAGAGGAAAACAGCAAGGTGAACAGTTTCCTTTCTCTAAAGAGTTATGCAATGCCTTGTTTACACAGATGTGTAATGAATATAAATCTTAAATGACAGGAGGTACTTTGTCTTTCTAAAATAAAACACTTTAATATAATCCTGGTATTTCTGTATGATTTAATTGTTCAAAATAATTAACAAAAAATAATAATATATAAATCACCCATATATGCAATAGAAAAACATACCACTTCAAATACTATATATATACATACACACACACATACACACACACATATTCAATTTTATTTTTTTTTAAGGTCTGCACCTGTGGCATATGAACGTTCCTGCACTAGGGGTAGAATCAGAGCTGTAGCTGCTAGTCTACACCATAGCAATGCTGGATCCGAGCAACTTCTGCGATCTATACTGCAGCTTGTGGCAATGCTGGATTCTTAAACCACCGAGCAAGATCAGGGATTAAACCTGCATCCTCATGGATACTAGTCAGGTTCTTAACTGGCTGAGCCACAACGGAAACCTCCGTATTCCACTTTCAAAGCATCAAAAAGTTTTTGCTATATACAGAGAAGTTTACAGTTTTTAGTGAGTAATAGATAAAAATACTAACCTCATTAAGCCAGAGGATAGGCACGATATAGTGCTGCTTCAGATGTTGTAATGCCCTATAATATACATTGAAAATAATTATAAAAATATATACTAATATGTTGAACATATATATCGCAGAAATTTCAGTAATTATTACTATAAATATATGTTCACAAATTAGTTGCTCTTACAACTTGGTGAAGTTCCTTGATTTTTGTTCCATGTAATGAGTTCCTTAAAGTTTAATGTGGCTATTTCTCAGATGTCTTCTCTCATAAATCTTTCTAATATAGATTTCTAATTAGATTGACTTTATTTAATCATATATTTTCCTTTTTGGCAAATTCTACACAGGAAACTAAAGTATGAATCCTAGCAACTATTGTTATGGACATATTTGTACAGCTAGCAAAATGAGAAATGCCACCAAATACTCCTTCCAGAATATGTGTGAATACCATTTCAATATACATTACTTACAATTATAAATTACAAATGAGAGTTAAAAGCATTTAATAATTAGTTAAGGACATTAAACCAAAGATAAATTGAAATTTTATATTCTTTCCAATTGCTTTCATACTTACTCTCACATTATTCCAAGAAAATACTAAAAATCATAATGAAACTTATTCAGTGAACTCACTCAATTTTTCTTGCTGGCTTGACCAATAAGTTGACCTGCAACCTTTTTGCAAATCGCAATGTGAATCCAGTTATCTAAAAAGAGAACAAACTGAAATAATTACCAACTCCTTTTATAAACAATATTTAATGATATCCAAAACTGTTTTCACTGTGATATGGAACCTAAGGTGAAACTGTATTACTTGAAATTTGTAGATTTTATTAAATAATGGGACATATTAAACATTACACACATAATCTCCTGAATTACATTTTACACTTGTACACACACATGCAATCCTTTGCCCATCTAAGATTTTAGTTAGAGCTGTGATGTTTGTCTGAACTGGTTTTGGGAAATCAAGAACAACTATTCTAGTCATGAAACCTAGAGCTTACATGGTAAATTTAAATTCTGAAGTATGTTTTTTCTAATATATGCATACAATAAGAATCCATATATCAGTATAATTATAATAATACTTCTATCATATTTAAATTGAAACATGACTATTAAAATTCTGGCATTTCATTTCGTACTTTTTAAAAAGGAAAATATTAAAAAGTTAAAACTGTTACACTACAGAAAATTTAATAAATTTTTCTTGACACTAAGTTTATCTTGCTTCATGTGCATATATATCCATAAAATCTTTTTTAATCCCTTATAACATGCAGCTTCCACTTGTATGAGTAATACTTGCAATTAAGTATAAAATTAAGCATAAAATAGTAACATATACCAAATTATTTTAAGCCAATTAGAATCATTTCCATCAAAGCTTTTCCTGACCTTTCCTGAAAATCTAAAATTGAATTACCTTGACATTTCATAAGAAATAGTAGGAAGAAATCAATGTAATTTTCATTGAAATAAAAGTAAGCAATTTATCAAGATTGTGATGATGCAATCAATATGATCAACAAATGGGACTGACAAACAGGAGAGAATTTAGTATTTCTTTCATTTTATAAAACAATATTAAACAAATCAGATTAATACTGTATTTACTTACAGGTTCAACATCCAAGTAAGTGCTATGTTCTTCTTCGTTTGGACTTAAGCCTTCAATAGGTTCTGCAATTTCAGGGCTTGCATGTAGAAAATGAGGAAGTGAAATGTACATAGGTTTTCCTGAAACCAAGTTTTAAGAGACAGGTGGCATAAATCATTTTCCTCATTTCACGTACTCTTCAGAAAATATTTCCTTGAAAAAAGACTTTTACATTAAAAAAAATGAATGCATAGTTGGCTTTGAATACTAATTAGGGCATAAGGGTGAGGGGAAATTATAACATCTGATTGCTGTGGAATAAAAATGAAACAAACTTCTGCATCATCCTACTAACCAGTCAGTTGCTATCTCTTGTTCATTCCTTATGTGTTCATGATCAACATATGAAGCTTAGCTGCTGAATACAAGGTTACAACCATATAACTCAGGTTTAGGCAGTAATATGTCTAGGGACTGAGAATTTATTTAAGAAGTTTTTGTTACTTTATTCAAAACTCATTCTAGTATGAAGATGAGCAAAATAAGATAGACTCCAAATTTCATGTCGGAATCAATTCTTGTTTCAGAGACATCCTGAAATATATTTATTTTTATTTACCAATTCCTAGAGTAGAAAATGTTAGAAAAAAGTCAGATGGATAAATTTGGATAGTATTCTGGGAACTGTTTTCATTTTACCCCAAATCTAAAAGGAACACAAACTTTGCACAGGAAAGGAGACTATCAGGAAATGAAAAGGCTATCTATGGAATGGGAGAAAATATTTGCAAAATACTTATAAGTGGTTAACATCAAAATATATAAGGAATTCATACAACTAAAAAAAATAAATAATCCAATTTAAAAAATGTCTCTTTAGATCATTTTCCAAAGTAACAGTGAGATATCAGTATGGTTTTACCAAAGTAACAGTGAGACATTTTCCAAAGTAACAGTGAGATATCAGTATGGTTTTACCAAATAATAACTAAGTTTTGCCACACTGAAACAACTGGAACCTCCAAAGTATACAAAATCAAAACAAAAATATCTATCACTACCCTTACTTTATGCTCTGATTGCTTTCTCACTTTAAAATTTCTGGCGGAAAAAAATTCTGGGTGTAACTTACATTTTAAAGAATACTGCAAATTATGCAATGGATTGACATTAAGAACTTTTACTCATCTTCTTTGCATTTGCCAATGTCTAGCACACCAGATAATGTACAATTTTTGGAGATAACTTTTTCTGTGCAGAAACAATGATTGTCTGGATTTTGAAGTGGAGATGCTAAAGCCATGGATGGCAGAATAAATCTGTACACAGGGATTCCTTTCAGATTAATTTCAGCTCCAAAAACAGCATAGATTGACCTAAACAGAGAAAAGAAAGAGCTTCATTCTGAGAAGCTAAGCTACATTCTGAAAATTCCTTTTTCCTATTTTTAATTTTATATCATTTAACTTAGAAAAATTGGATATCATTTTGATAGAATTCTTACATAATGTTTAGGAAAAAATTACTGTGAAATTTTAAGGCACACCAGAACTTGATACCTGAGGAGGAGCTCTTCTTATCTTTGTTTACAAAGGCTTCAGAGATTAATTTGTGCTTGTGAACTACCATGGAGTATTTACACCAAAGATATTTCTCGTGGTTAGTTTCCTCTATAGATTAAATACTTATGTGACTCACTCAGATCCTTTATTTTGCCCAGTTTTTAATTCCTTTTTGTTTTTCTTGTCTTTATTAGAGACATGCCAATGGCATATGGAAATTCACAGGCTAGGGGTTGAATCGGAGCTGCAGCTGCCATCCTACACCATAGCCACAGCAAAGCCAGATAGGAGCTGTGTTTGAGACCTACACTGCAGCCCACAGCAACACTGGATCCTTAACCCACTGAGTGAAGTCAGTGATCAAGCCTTTGTCCTCATGGATACTAGCCAGGTTCATTACTACTCAGCCACAAAGGGAACTCCTATTTGTACCCTGCTTAAATGAAATAAAAATAAAATTTCAGAGTTCCTGTTACGTCTCAGTGGGTTAAGAACCCATGAGGATGCAGATTTGATCCATGACCTCGTTCAGTGTGTTATGGATCTGGCATTGCTGCAAACTGTGGTGTAGTTTGCAGATGCGGCTCAGATCCTGCATTACTGTGGCAGTTGAGTAGGAAAGCAGCTGCAGCTCTGATTTCACCCCTAGCAGTGGAACTACCATATGCTGTAGGTGCAGCCCTAAAAAGAAAACAATAAAGTAAAATTTCAATTTTCCAAAACATAATCCTGGAGAGAAAGGCCACTCATTTGCTTGGTTGTGTGCATATGAGTGTTTGGTATCTATCTCCTATGCCTCCATCATTTAGCAAGTGTCCACCATAACCTCAGAAACATACTGGGACTCAATACACAATTTTTTAGTCCCCAGTAGGCCTATTTGAAGAAATGCTGCTCTCTTCAGTCTTAAAGAAAGGAAAAGTTTCAAAGATATTAGAAACAGGGCTAGGATTCAAGCATACTGGAGTGGGTGCCAAAGCTTGTGTGACAGCTATTGGGCCCCAGTGATTTGAAAAAATGCAGTTGTGGCAGTAGAGCACATTAATGTAATTTGGTGACTGTGGTATCTTTGGACATTTTTAGAATGATCAAGCATGCTCTTCTAGACATGGCTATTCTTAAACATACTACTAGTTTAGAACAAGAAGGAAAAATACATCTCACTTAGAAATGACAGAGAAGAAAACGATTTGTGTCATGCAAAGTATCCTTGTACATCCTACAATTTTTAAAAGACTTAAACATGAGTTCCATGTTGTATTTATTCTTAATTTGTCAAGGAAAACTTCCCTAAATATATTTTATTTTTCTCAAATAACATGTTTATTGTGTATGATCTCCTTGGTCTGTGTTTTGTCACTTGGGGAAAGACTTCTGATTTTCAAAGACACAGCAACGTCTTTGTCTTACCTGCAAATGTCAGAGGAAAAGAATCGCAACACCTGGGTCTTTCAATGAAAGGTGGAAATGAGGCTGCATCTGTTTAAAAATCAAGCCAGAGGCAAAGGATTAGGCATAATGTGTGTACTAGACAAATCTGGAAATCTCAATTCCAGCATGGTTAGTATAAATATAATGCAAACTGGGGAGTTTCCATTGTGACTCAGTGGTAACTAACCCGACTGGTATCTATGAGGATGCAGGTTTGATCCCTAACTCCGAACGGTGGGTTAAGGACTTGGTGTTGTCGTGAGCTGCAGTGTAGGTTGCAGACACAGCTCGGATCTGGTGTTGCTGTGGCTGAGGTATAGGCTAACAGGTGCAGCTCTGATTTGACTCCTAGCCTGGGAAAGGGTGCAGCCCTTTAAAAAAAAAAAAAGAAATATAATGCAAACTGTATATGTAATTTTAAAATCCCCTACTAGGCACATTTATAAATGATAAAAGTGTCAGTTATATTTTACTTAATATATCCAAAATACATTTTAATATATAATCAATATAAAAATTAACAAAATCTCAAAAGCCAATGTGTACTTTATAATTACTGTGCATTTCAATTTGCACTAACTGTATTTTATGTGCATATATTGACACGTGGCTGGCAGCTACAATAGTCAATAACTGTGCATACTATACATATTCGCTGGAATCAATTTCATATTAAAGTTACTCATCCCTTAAACACATATGAAAACTTAAAAAAATAATTGGAAAATCACATATTGTAAAAACTGAGTTTGTGTTAATTTTTAAAATCCCCCCACCCCATCAGTAAAGTGGCACTTTTCTCAGCTTGATGTTCATTTCGAACTCTAGTTTAGTAAATGTTATTCTTACTTTTGATAGTGATTCATTCATTAAGGCTTCATAAATATTTTTAAAATCATATACTGAAGTACCCTCACTAAACAAAATTTCATACAAATGGTTTGAAAATGTATACATCAAACTAAAATGGGTGTTTGCTGAGCTTACTAAATCTCTGCCATGGTTATGATCCATGTCACACACTAAATATAAGAAATAACTAATTTCTCCCTTTGCTACACAAATGAATGTCAACAAAATGAGCCACCACTGAATGTGTTTGTTCAAAACAGTAAGACTCATCATTCAATTAAGAATACCATTTTCTTCTACACACACACATACACAGTATATTTATAGTTTTCTTTTTGGCTTTCTGGGGTCACACCAATAACAAATGGAAGTTCCCAGGCTAGGGGTTGAATTGGAGCTACAGCTGCCTGACCATGCCACTGCAACACAGGATCTGAGCCACACCTACAACCTACACCATAGCTCATGGCAATGCTAAATCCCCAACCCAATGAGAAAGACCAGGGATAGAACCTGCATCCTCATGGATACTAGTAGTATTTGTTTCTGCTGCACCACAGTGGGAACTCTCCCAAATAACTTTTTAAACCCATAAAGAATATTTTAATATATAAGATAAGCACAGTATAGTTCTTTATCTATAGACTGAAGTTTACGTTCCTAAAATCACTAGAATTATGGTTTTATCTGCATAATGCACTACTTAAAATGAATTTCTTCAACCACTACTATGACTCAAAGTGCTTAAAAGAAAACTCAGCAGTGATTTTGCTGTTTTTTTCTACAAGAGTATTTTAAAATTAAAAAAGATGCAAAACTCAGCAATACCTTTGGAAAAGTAAATGTCCGCCATGTTTCCTTTTTATTTTCTACTTTTTAAATAACTTTGTAATTAACTTTTTTCATCTTCATTCTATTACTTTCCATTTATTACAATTACTTGGTGTTAGTAGATGCAAACTATTACATTTGGAGTGGATAAACAATGAGATTCTGCTGTATAGCACGGGGAACATGATGAAGCATGATGGAGGATAATGTGAGAAAAAGAATGTACATACATTTATATATGTGTGACTGGGCCACTTTGCTGTACAGCAAAATTTGACAGAACACTGTAAATAAACTATAATATAATAATGATAATAATAATAACTTTGTGAGTTATAGCCTCACCAGCTTTGTAAACATTATGCTCTGCTTACATTTCTTATTAGCTAATAGTGGACTTCTAATTTTAACTACTTCATGGTATTCCATTCTCATTGCTTTTTACAGTCTTAATTCTTAAACTAATAGGCATATGCATCCTTTGCTTTTCTTCAAGGAGAATAATAAGTTGAATCTAACTACACTCTAAATCTAAGTTCATAGTACTTTCTTTCTTCTCAGCAAAAACGTTCATTTTTGCATACGTTTCTCATGATTAGTACATATGTAACATGGTTTTTGTTGCTGTTCTTGTTCTTTTCTCTCATTCTGATCATCTTGTTCAAAATAAATGGCTCTTATTTTTCTCTTATTCTACTATATTGAACCTCCACTTGGATGTATATTTTACCTTCTATAAGTATCATGATTATCATGATTTTTTAAAAATTCTTTGTTTTAAATTATTACCTACATAGTATTTACAAAAGATGTAAACAGTAACTGTTGCTATCAGTTTTTCTAACCCCTCACTTCTATGGTCATGAAGGCAGTTCAATTAAGCAAAGCTCTTGCAAAGCAATACTTCCTCAGGAATGCAGTAAGGTTAATCCTTAATGGTTAATCTTCAGGAATCCCAACACATTGGAAAGACATTTATTAAGACTATATAAGAATAGAGATTATGAGTTATGTTGTAGAGATATAAAGATAGGTAAACACATACCCTCAAACTTCAGAATATTTTAACTATGACGGTGGAATTTTGGGAGAAAGGAATGGTTTCATTGTGATTATTACCAAACAAAACAAATGTCCTTACCTGTACCATTAATCATGTCACAATAACTTAGCCAGTAGGAGAGACTCCTTAGGAATAAAAAAAAAAAGAAAATGGGAAGTGAACATTCTCATTCCAAGAGCACCTTCTCACATTATCTCTTATGATTCGAGACTTCTGCTAAAATAATAAATACTGTTTAGACATAACAAATGCTAAATTTAAGAAATGTTCTACGTCATTTGGTCTATATTTTATTTGAAGTTTTCATCTTGTTGAGAGAAATGAAATGCTTTATACCATTAAATGGCCAGACTGTACAATTACAACTGCCACATGTTGTTAGAAAAAATTTAGAACAGAGTTCTGCAAAAAGAAAATGGAGAGATATTTATCATCAGTTTAGATCTCTACTTAGGGGAAAGTATTTTATTGCACTGGAAGAAGCAGATTATTTTACAGTATGTTGAGTGTTCAGCTGAACAGGAGGAAAATGTTAAATGGAAAACTGATATAAACTCTGTGTAAGGGAGAAGAGGGGAGTGTGAAGAGTAAAGCAAGAAAAGCATGTTTGATCAACAGAGATTGGAAACATAGGTAATCAATTTATACTTTCCCCTTTTTAACTCTTGCATGAACTGGCATTAAAGTAGGACAGAGTTTATTAATTTATGCTTTGGTATCTAAGATATATGTGTTTGTACATGTGTACATGTCTGGAAACAATACAAACAGCAGCGGTAATAGTTTCTCTGCATACTAAACCACTCTTTGGTGATGGAAAATTGTTTTTTTTTTTCAACACTGTTAATATACCATCCAGAAAGATGTCAAGGCAAGGGGCAAGGTGTTGATCCTTTTTTAAATAGAATAAGGTGTTAATCAGGTTTATTCTTGCCATGATCAATTAAATTAACCTCATCATAATCTTAAACTGATGTGAAATTCCTACTCCATTTAGGGACACTTAGTAACTCTACTTAAAACCACTCTGTAATATTGAAATGGAAGAAATGTGTACTTTCCTCCAGAAACAGTGATATGATTTCCTCTAAAAAGAGCCGTTAGAAGTGTTTGTTTTCCTCCATTGTACTTTTCAATTAAAAAATATATGACTGAGTTTTGTGGAAGAAAAAAATACTCAGTATTTAAGCCCTTTATACAACTTTAAAATAGGAACTGAGTGTGAGGCCATGGTTAATTAATAAAAAATACTTCATCTCATTTTATTTTGATTACTTTATTCTTTATCAGGAAATAACTTCTCTAAAATATTTTGACTTTGAGGAGAAAAGCCTTTCTCATTTGATTTTTATCGATGTTCTTCCTATTTTAGACATATGATAAATTAAATATATTCCAGATATTTAATTTATCTGGCAAGAGCTAGGGGAAAAAAAGGAAATCATGAATATGTGAATATATCTCATGTTATTTTTACTTCGCAAGAGGCATGCTCTTTATTTTTAGGCTTTGTATGTAAATTTTAGAATTTGAAATACTAATTGTATTGATAAAAGTTTAAGCAAGCTGAGCTATCAATGTAGAAAATTATTTCAAGAAAATTTTGAAGGAGAAAGCCATGAAAGCTCATGATTCATTGAGCTTCCATCTTTAGAGACACATTTAGTCATGTTACTAGAATGAATAATTTTTATTTGTTATGCTCACACTCAGTTAAAACAAAAAAAGGAAAAGAAAAACAAACTACGATATACTTTTCTTCCTGCCTGATGATGAGTTGATGTATTGTTTTCTTCCTTTTCTTCTGTGATTATGTCGTTGTATGGGTTCATGATAAAGCTGGTTCTATAGGAGAGATGGAATAATCCCTTTAGATTTCTCTAGGTGAGAGAACCTGTATCTAAAAGTCCACCCTGAAGTGGGGCTGATACTGGGCAGCTGTGTACTCACTAGTACAACCAGTCGTCACAACTAAAGTTTAAGAGAACAGGTGTCTCTAGGGTGAGACTTAGGCATGTCTGTTCCACAGGTTGGTGCCTGTTAAATGTTTCTTGCCTGCCTTAGAGCACCCTAGTGAGGCACCCGTGCGCGCACACACAGACACACACACACTTGGTTTGGACACTTACTTTTTGCCTTTATATGTGTCAATTATGGCAACTTTGCTTATGTCATCTTTTCCATTGTAAACTTTATAAACTCCATCTAAAGTATTGTTGTACTGAAATGGTACATACAAGAAAAAATTATTTCTAGAACAAGTCATATTTTCTGAGTTATACAATATAAATTAAATCACTTTCTCATTTTTTAATCACTGTTCATAATTATTTTATAGGATTTGAAATATACATAAATTATTTAACATTTTAAAAAGATGGAATATAAAAGGCAAAAAGAAATAAGTGGTAAATGCTGAGACAAAGGAAGAAAACTAGTATCAGAAGCTGATGTGACCCAAACTCCAGCACTTTTTGTCACCGCTAAGCCAGAAAGGCCATTTTGATCACTACTCCTATTTTATTGAGGTGAGGAAATACTGACCAAAACCTAGGAGAACAAGGATATAGTTCTATAAGTTTTCTCTATATTATGATCTTCAATAAGTGGTTACTAAAGATTTGGGATACAAAATTAAAAACAGAATTAGCCCGAGGAAAGAGTTAAGAATATTTTGTTAAAAAATAGTAACTGAATCTCTGATCCCTAAAGGTATTCTGCATTTATATTTAATTGATAATAACCAGGCAATCCTAACAACCACCAAAAGTTAAAATAACAACAATGAACTGCAGAATCTAACCAATATATAGTGTCAAGTGAAATCATAGTCCAAATATCAATGCAAATATCAGCACGTCCTATTTACAATTCAAAACTAAGTACATCTCCAAGTTCACGTTTTCTTAATGTCAGAACTTCCAGTCCATGGCATTTGTAGATTACCTGAAGTTCTGATCAAATAAGTCTGAAAATATGACATTGCTGATATATCAATCTCGTGTGGAATTCAGGCTAATTTTTAATTTTACATTAAAACAAATTTGTAAGAGGTCTAGAGAAGGAAGAATGAAATGAATAGAATTAACAGAAATAAAAATATGATATTAAACTGATTGTTTAAGATAGGAAACCAAAACTGAAAACTGTTCAAAGCCTTACCAGCTTACAAACTAATTTTAGACAACTCTATATTTATCAAAGAGTGGAAGCTTGCTTAAATGTCAGCTAAGCTTAAAATTTAATTGTTAAGTTCAAAAATGTAAATTTGCCCAAGTAGAAAATCTAAATTCTTGTGAGACAGAGACTTTTAAAAAAATTAGAATATGTAGTCCCAGAAAAGAAAGTGGGTTAACATACTAAATTAAGGGATTATGAATTTCCAATGCCATTATAATTACCCAATTAAAGTCTAACAATATTGACATTCATACTTGTTACTCACAGGATAAAACACACCAACCGTGGTAGAAATAGGGTATGGAACCAAGTTCAAGAATGGATCCTGATAGCCCCACAATAGTTCTTTGAAAGTTCTCCTTTGGAACATAGAAGATTTTGACTTTTTGATAAGTAAATTGAGTACTCCTTGGATAAATGAATTTGGATAAAGATGGGGTGCAATCTATTAAAAAAAATCGTTGTTTAAGACACCAATTGTAATATCAGATTTTTTAACAAATAAATTATCTGGATAAATATTAGAATTAAGTTTAATAAAATAAGTTAAAACTATAACTTGAAAATTACTGCCAAATCTTGTCAGGTCTAAAAATGTAATGTTTCTTAATCTGTGAATGATTATTTTACTCTGCCTCAGTGTGAGCCACAGGGAGCAGTCTTTCAAAGTTAAATCCTGCTTTTTAATGATAATAGTCTAAGTGGTCTTCTAATTCAGCTGATAAGTATATGATCTTATCTTTCTAAGTGACTGTAATTCAAAATAATGCCATGTGTTAGAACACATTTTTATAAAAATGACAAAATAAAGAACATCTAATGATAGTTCTAATTATTGGATTGCTTGCAGTAGATTCTAGAGTATTTAAAAACAAATGATATTGCTGTTTGTCTACTCACTGCGACAGCCAGATTGAGAACAGTGAAAGTGTCGTTCTCTGTTCCAACTGATAGCGAGGGTTCAAAGATGGCACCATTGGGCTGTAGGAAAGAGACTGTGTGGGTCTCAGGGTCCTGGGTTATATTTGCCTTGGCTAGATAACGAACTCTGAAAAAACGGAAATGTATAAAAATCAAAATAATTGTTTCAGGTGAACATTAAGCCTCAAATACCGTTCATTCATTCATCAAATAATTGTTGAGTATGTTTCTTTTCGCATGTTAGAAATTGTGTTCAACAAATAGGTTAAAATGATAAATAACACAATGCTGAGACTCTATTTAGAGAAAGGGGGGAGGGTTTTTTAAATTTGCATTTAAGGAAGCAGTGAAGAGAAGGAATATGTGTTTTTATTGGGTTTACACAGAGTCTGTGTGAAGACAAAGAACAGGGACAACACGAGTTTGGGATGGTTATGGTGGGGATAATGGACAAAACATAATTCCACATAAGTGGTCTGATGACAAATTTAATTAGGCAAAACAGGGTAGAAAGTAGCACAGCACGTATAAGATAAGTAAGAACGTGGTGGTTTTAGAAATGTAAATATTTCAAAATGGTTGGTTTAAAGAGTCAGAGTAAGTAGAGTGGTGGGAATAAAACCACTGAAATAAGCAAGATCTCAAACATAAAAGGGTTTGCATCCCATACTCAAATGTTTAGCTTTTATCCTGAGTGTCAGGAGGAGAAGGTAGAGAAGGAAGTGTAAGGCATGTTTTTTTTTAGTATCAGAAAGACTGTTCAAAGTGCACAGCATTTCCTGCACCAACTCTCAATAATTTCCAGTATTTTAATGAGATTAAAGATAACTAATGCGAGTTCCTGTCGGGGTGCAGTGGTTAAGAATCCGACTAGGAACCATGAGGTTGCGTTTTCCATCTCTGGTCTTGCTCAGTGGGTTAAGGATCCAGCATTGCCGTGAGCTGTGGCGTAGGTCGCAGAGGTGACTCAGATCCCATGTTGCTGTGGCTGTGGTGAAGGCCAGCGGCTACAGCTCCTGTTAGACCCCTATCCTGGGAACCTCCATATGCCTCGGATGCAGCCCTGGAAACGATTAAAAAAAAAGAAGAAGAAAACTAATGGATTATAATTTCCACTTTGCAAATCAATTCCCCTCCATAGTTCCCCATATGTATTGAATATTTATTAGTTCTAAGCTCTTACCTCTAGGTAAAGAGGTAAATTCTAGGCACAGTACCAACTGTTTTTTAGGAATGTAGTGAAAGGTGATTATTATGAAAAAAATATTTTTCCAAGCACAAGGTATTTACTGAAGTGATTTAAATTATACATTATTCACTGCTCTATCATATATCTGAATGTCTATTATGTTAGGTTACAGTAGTTACCTATTGTTACCTAAGATAAAAAATTTAAAAAAGGGACTGAAATGTAATAATGAAACAGAAAAATACCACACTTGATTTCAATCAGATGTAATAAAAATATGAATTCCTGCAGGATAAATATGTTTTTCATCCTCAAGCACAGTTTCTGGTATATGGTAAGTTCTCAATAAATATTTTGAATGAATAAATTAACCATTTAAAAAGAAAATTCACAGATGATAGAAATATATCTGTTTCTAATATAATTTCTTCAAAATTGTCTTATTCTTGGAGTACTATAAGCATAACAAAGAATATAAAAATCTGAAACAGCTCCTTGCACAGTATATTGCTAGTCAACTACTATTTTCTCTTGATGATTGCATTTTTAAATTATACTACATATTAACATTTAAATTAAAATAGTTTAATCTTCACAAGCGTTTATATATAATGGTGGAAATAATAGCAAAATAATTCTGATCCACATACTTTGTTGTACTTAAAACATTCTACCAATAGATGGCACTCACTAAGGGAGAAATCCTTCAAACTATGGCCTGTTTAGAATAAACTTTTATTTTATTTTATTTATTTTTTTTGTCTTTTAGGGCCGCACCTGCAGCATATGAAGGTTCCCAGGCTAGGGGTCTAATCGGATCTATAGCCGCCGGCCTAAGCCACAGCCACAGAAACGCAGGATCTGAGCTGCATCCTCAACCTACACCACAGCTCACGGCATCACCTGGTCCTTAACACACTGAGTGAGGCCAAGGATCGAACCCGCAACCTCATGGTTCCTAGTCAAATTCGTTTCCACTGAGCCATGATCGGAACTCCTAGAATAACACTTTTAAAAAGAGAACATAATCATTTAAGGTTTTATTTGAAAATTTAGAATACATATGATTTTAGAAAATGTAAATTAATAAGGTCAAAGAGAGGAATTTGCCTCAGATTTAGGCCAGAATTGCTTTCTAAGTATTTCTGCCAAAATAACAAAAAACCCCAAAAAACCCAAAAAAACAATTTGTGGTAAATCTGAAAATACTCTGGAGAATTACTAGGTCTTCATAGAGGTGGTGTAGGTTGAAATATGTAAAATTAGGCTCTCAATCCAGGCAATTTCATGCTTTGACCCCTGTCACACCCTATCAATCAAAGTTTCATCAACGTCACTTTAACAGCCAAAAGCCAAAGAAGCCTGTGGTTCTCCTTGAGGAAAGACATCCTCCTTCACTTCCAATTTCAACTGATTTCAGGGTATAATTCATGGGGAAGCAAGTTCATGTCAACACATGGAAGACTCTCAAACTATTAACATTTTCCTGAAAAGTTATTTTCCCATTATTTAAGGCATCCAAGCAGATACTAGGACTCGTTTTGGAGACATCGTGAGCAAGATGACGCATGGTTGATCATAAAATCCTTTAACATTGTTAGATAAATAGTTTATTGTTTATATAATTTAGCTGCAAATCCAACTTCTCGTCTCCTCCCCTCCCCTCTTTGCTTTTCCAAGTAAATCAATTATATCTACCCAACCCCCTTTCATCCCTTAGAGACGTGGGTTAAAGCCTCTAAGAATGAAATTTATATTAGCTGTCACCTCTCAGAGCAGGACCAGGACAGGACTCAATATCATGTGGATGTTTTCTCATACCACAGTTAACACACTTAACAGTAAAAATATAACCCTTCTCAGGCAAACAATCAAAATGCCCCCAATCTGTGATGAATTCTCAAATGCTAACAGCTATTCTCTTTCCTTACATGTGTTAGCTCACTCAGTCATGATTTCTAAACAATTGTGCTTTGATTCTTATTAGGTTACATGTGAATTCTAGATTTTCCCAGGTACATATCATAGCTACAACATATTTTTGGAATAAGATATACATATAGGCTTGTGATAATAACATAAGAACTATTAGGCCATGAAAAAATAAAAGTATCTTCAAAGATAAGACTTTTTCTGTAACGAGGACAACCAAGTATTATTGGACAGAGTTGTGAATAGTCATAGACATGTGCCTGGAGACAGGGAATTTGAGGATAATTACTAAGACAGAATATGCAAAAGGCCTCTGCACCTGATAGATTATGTTACTATGCAGCAGGCATTACCCTCATAAGTACTGTTATTTCATTACATTTGAGTGTAAATTGTCAATCTAGAAACACATTAATGTATGGAGAAGAAATAAATTGTATAATTATAAACTAAAAAAAATGTGAAAGTGAAACTGTGAATTACAAGAAATCACTACAAATAGGAAATTTTGTGATATGCTTGATCAGTGTTTACCTAGTTAGAATTATTATGGAGGAAAAATCAGCATTTGTATAACAGATGATAGAGTAGGACTTAACGCTATTCCCATATAGATAATTAAATATATTTGTAAACTTGGATAAAGTTAGGGTTTTCAGCTTTCTCTTTTCCTGCTTGTTAGAAAAGACACATAGTCTGTAATTTAGATAAGAGAAAGTCTATTAAAAAATCTAGAGTTACCAGCTTCTAGTTTTGTGTAAATATATTCTAATCATTTCATATGCTCTGGTATCAGTTTTTATATTTTTTGATTTACAAAATGAAAATTCTGGCTAATTATTTCAATCTAGTTCTAATAATCTAAAATTCTATTTAAAAGTATGTTCAAATATTAAGGCATATGAGATAAAGATATAGCTTATTTAGTTCCACTCCTGTGGAAAAGATAGGAATACAACTACTGAATAAATAAAAACACCCAGACAACCTGGGTTTCTCTTCAAACTAAGTTGTATTAGTTTAGCAGGCATTATAGTTGGTGAAATCAGTTTTTCCTGGGATTCTCAAAATTATGTATTGAAATCAACCATTGCATTTGTAAAACTTATTACTAGGGTCTAAACCCAGGGTCTCTTGAATCTTTAGGTCTAAGATGGGAACAGAGAATTTGCATTTCTACCTAGTGCTCAGATGATGCTGATATTACTGTTCCAGGAGTTGTACTTTGAGACCCACTCATATAACCTACACATTCAATGTTAGGGCTTTAAAATACTGTCTGGTTTTTAAAATTTTGATAGATTTTTTTCCAGTTTGCATGCATATTTTCAAGTTGTTGACAATAAATGCCCTAAGTGTAAGACACCTGTAAATTCTTAAATCTAAGGAAGTTAATTAATGCTGGTAAATTCATGATAAAATCTGCATTTCTTATAATCATTAAATCCTTAGCATAGGATTTTAGGTAGGCAGAAAAAAAATTCAAAGTATACTAGTGACAAGAAAATAATAAGTACATTTCGGTACAATGGCATTTGTGAAATGGAATATTTGCAGAAATGTTTTTGGTCAAGGAAAGAGTGCCACTCATTCATGGCAAGTTGCTCACCTGTACGTGTAAGGACCTCTTTGCTTAACTTTAATTCTGCTGCTATTAACTGCCACTTCCTCTGGATTCTGCACGTCAAAGATCCAAAACTGTCTGTAAACTTCTGTGTCTGTTTTAACCCAGTTTTTAAAAGCAATTGTACCTTCTTCAAGGACAGCTTCCTATGAAAAAGAAAACAAATATGGATTTTTTTTGTAAGAAATATGGGCACTTCTGGGAGATAAAACCTTTAGTTAATCAATGAAAGGACCAAGCTAGGTACCTTTTAACTAAGAACCTTTGCAAACTGCCACATGCTCACAACAAAATGTTTTCAACAAATTATTATAGCAATCTCTTTCAGTTAACCTTTTACAGAGAGATTCAGTGTGTAATATTGCAGACATGTCTGCTGATTTTAAGGCCAGTCATTGGCAAACTGTAGAGTGACTCTAAGGCAATATTGCGACAGTTTCTAACATAATTTATTAAGCAAATTTTATTAAAAATTTCCCCCAAAATTCTTATCAGGTTAACCATTAACTCTTCTTCTGCTCTCAGTGGGTTGGACTAAAGAGGCAGAAAAGAAAAAAAAGAGATAAAAACCTAGTGGTTTTAATGCCTTTTCCATTTCTTCAACAGTTGGTTATTTCAAGGGAACAAGATCACTATCATTTGTTAAATTGAGAAAAACACAAATTTGACTTCTCTCCCTCGAAACTTGGTTCATTGTGGCTTTCCTAACTGTTAATACATTTGTAGCAACCTAGTAGTATGTTTCCAAAAGTTATAACAGTCTAAGACAATAATTAGGTTACTACTTTTTAGATAAAATAGGTTGTTCTGCTATTCTTCTGCAAAATCCATCAAAAATCCTTGACCCCTCTTATGGTGAATATAGGGAAATAAAAAATATCAGTGACAGAATCAGAAAACCCTACATGAGGAATTGGCTCTTGTGCTTCAGGGCTGAGGCACTGCACAGAAAGTCATCAAACTTCTTCGGGTCAATTTTGTTTCTGAAAAATGAGGGAGTTATAGCTGATCTCCTAGTTTCCTTCCAAGGTTTTCACCCTCTGAGCAGTAAGTCTACAAAACCATAGTAGCTAATGGAGACAAAGGTGATTTTTGAAGCAGGTGATTCCATTTAAGTACCTTGGGAGGAATGCCCAGGTGTAAAGCTCTAACATACCTTAGTGCCAGAGGAAGAGAAAGGAAAGCATTTCACAGAAAATGGGCTTAACAAGACTCATGAATACAGGAACAATCTGACCTACTTGTTTCCTTAACTGGAAGCATCAATCCATAGAATAATGGGTCAGGAAAGGACATTGAGTGTTAGCACATTTTTTAGGAGAGCATGCTGAGGTCTGAGAAACCAGGTGACTGGCCCAAGGGTAACCTAGACAAGTAGAATCATGACAAAGATCCTAGTCTCTGAGCCTTAGACTAGTCCTTGTGTATACTGGGCTTTTCTTTTCTGTTTTTCTTTTTTTTCCTGTCACCTCTGCACTTATCTTGGTAGAAGTCAAATTAAGTTTCATCTCTTCAGGATCCTTTATTTATTGCTTAATGTAGAGAATAAGGGAATTCCTTAGAGAAGATCAAGGCGTCAACTAAAATGCCTTTCCAAAATCCCGTGCTGTTGCAATCCTTTTACACTGATACACAGGAACTGCTAAGGTGATGTTAATGCTTCTTACTTTTTGCAAGCAATTGCAAGCAATTGGCCCTGAAGAATGTTTATTTGCTCCTAAAAAGTCTTATTTATGTAGCAAGGTCAAAATTTAGACAAAATTGCATATAAAATATTATGGCTATTCTTCTAAAATGTAAATGTGTTTGCCCTAAATGATGAGGGTATTCTAGCTGAAATATATATAGAAGCTGAAAACTATGTTACTTTACCCATTTCAAGAGACTTTAGGAGGAGAAAACACATGTGAACATACACACATACACATGCTTACTCTCACACTATGAGAATCTTGAGGATAAATATATCAATTATTTATCACATGCCTCTCAAGGCACATATTTTATTTCAGTTCTTAATGAGAGGAACTCAGATGTTTATGGAATTGAAAAGGGACTGTGATAGAATGTATGTGACAGGACAGAAAACCCCCTAACTCTAATGCTTTTGCATCTCATTTGAAGAGACCTTGTAAGTCTATCATGTGATTCTTCTAAAGGCCATGAATCACTTTGTCTTATTTGTTGATCCTGAGTTATTTGTTTACTTATTTATTTTGTCTTTTTTAGGACTGCACAGCATGGCATATGGAAGTTGCCAGGCTAGGGGTCAAATCAGAGCTGTAACTGCTGTCCTACACCACAACCATAGCAATGCCAGATCCTTAACCCACTGAGCATGGCCAGGGATTGAACCTATGTCCTCATGGATACTAGTCAGGTTTGTTACTGCTGAGCCACGATAGGAGCTCCAGATTTTTTTTTTTAATTTTAAATGTGAAAGTTGAAACACTTTTGAAATGAAGGCACTAAATTATCAGCTGGTCGAGTTGGGATCATCTAATCCCATCCATTTTTTTAGGTCCTAGAGAAACAGATATCTGATTCTATGTTGTATGACAATATAACAGTAGATAATGGAGAATCAGGCCATTTCTCTTGTAGTAAAATCTTGTGTAGTTTCCATAACACCATGAATTGTTCATAAACAAATAGAAAAATATTGAAGAGTTCAAAATAGGAATGCACTTCCTCAGACTGTAACACTACCAGGTGCACTAGAAAATTGTATAGGCCTCTTTGAGTACCAAGACTATCATAAATTCCTCATTTTAAAACTAGTCAAAGTATTTATGCCAATGTGAATATAAGAGGCTTTGATTTTAAATTGACTTTGGACCACCTGGCCTATTCTGCAAAACTTTCACTAAATGTGCACAGAAAAGGTAATATAATTTAAGATTCTCTCACTTGGCTGATACGTACAGCAGTATTTGTCTGACTTTAAGTATTCAGACTGTCCAGCCCTGGTAATGACTGGATTCCAGCCTGATGACTCTCACAGGACATGGTCTCCAGCTGGATTGAAATCCTAGAAACCTCTACCTTACTTACATTCATTTGAAAGCACAAGTTTGGGACCCTAGATTGCAGTGGTTAACAATGATACCAGATGCTATGAGTTTGATCTCCAGTCTGGTCATGTTTTAACCATTTAAACTTGGAAAGGTTATTTGATTTCTTTGTACCTCAGTTTCTGTATCTATAATATGAGGATAATAAGAATATTATTAGGTTGAAATATATGAAATTGGTATTTTTGAAAATCAAAATAAGTAGAACATCATTTAATTACATATTTATCTCTAGAGGTGTTATAGGAATTCCTAAATGTAAGCAATTAGAACAGTGTTAGCACATAGGAAGCATTCAATAAATGTTGGCTATTATTAAAATACAAATTCTATCCACCCTTTAGAGGAAGACCTCTAGTCTCATTTACTTCCCAGATTGCTTTAACTACTTCACTCATAGGATTATGTCTGAACAAGTCATGTGGCATTAACTAATGTAAAATCCGTGACACTTTTTTACTGCTTTTTCTTCGTTTTTATATTTATTCTCCATCCAGTGAAATCAAAAGTCCCCTAAAAATCGGAAACATACTGAAAATAGTCCTTATCCTCTCCACTCCCTACCACAATTTGTTGTCTTAGGATCAGTTATAAGCAGTTTTCCCACGTTCAAAAATTTTTCTTCTATATGTGAGCATTATGCACATGTATATGTGTGCATGCTGAGAGAAAGAGAATGAATTTGAGTATTGGTGCCAGTTGCTCTGACAGTGAAAAAGTGATTTTAGTTTTGGGCTATCAAGTCATCAATTACCCTAGAATAAAATTCGGTGAAACAGATTAGTTTCTGAAACTCAAGAAACTAGCCTCCAAGAGTTTAAGTAAGAACCTGAAGTGGGAGATTTTTATATGTCATGAAAAGTAAATTATGTTGATATTAAGTTAGACTAGAAGAAGGAAATTACATTGCTGACATGCTGCTTTTTAAAACATTTTAAGTGATTTATTATGGGAATTAATACACAAATGTATGAGTGTTTAATTCATATACTGCTATTTAAATTTACAATTTGATTTAGATAGTTTTGTGTTCTCACAAATTGTCATTAAATTTAGAATACCTCAATTTTTTAACAGCCTACGCTTCAGGCATTTCTTTTAGAGCTTTATAGAAACTATAAAAATGTATACATTTTTATACATTATTTTATCATATCTGGAAATATCTAAGCATGTATTATAAAATTGACATGAATATAAATTAATTTTATTATTAAATATGGACTACTAATTTGAAATTCTAGTTATTTTAACTAATATAATTATTTTAATTTACTTTATCAGACAGCTTTTATTTTCCTACTGAAAGATCATATTTTTCAAGAATGGGGGAAGGAACTAAGATTAGTCTTTTAATTGGAAAAAATCTTCAAATCCCTTCTTGGCATTCTACATCTAATATCACATGGAAAATAAACTAATATTCATTTAAAATGGCCTATGTTATACCATATTCATGAAATATTTATCAAGTGATAGTAACAATGTTAAGCAGTAAATTATCCTTTTAAATGGTGGCTGAACTTTGACCTTTTTCTGAAGTCCCTTGATAATTTATACGTTCCACATTTATAGCAGTTCATGCCATTGACTTTTAGTCTCTCTAGCAAGATTACATAAATCTGCTAGCTCCACAAAAATCTACTAGGAATCATAGTCTAAAATACTGGAAAGAAAGTTTTTACCTGTAATCTTTAAAAGGCATAAAGTCTCTGGAAAACACCTTTTGAAAATGCATAAATAAATGCATAATTCATATATATGTATATATATATACATATACATATATTACATGGGGATAATATGAATAATATTATTAGCTTGAAATATATGAAATTAGTATTTTTGTATGTATATGTATATATCCAGAAATTCAAAGTAAATTGTTAGGTATTTTAGGCCATTTCAAATGCAGGTATCAGGTTGTTATCTTTTAGAACCAGAAGGCATCATAGTGTCCCAATTCTGTACTTTAAAAATTAGATTACAACACAAGATGATTTTCTGATCTTTTAAAATTAGACAGTTTTTTTTATTGTGTTGGAATAGAAATAATAACTTTCCTGATTTGCTATTAGTCCATTAAATAAAGTGAGCAATCTACAATGAGTTTCAGTAGTAAACAAACAATAGTAAACTAAAACTTGTATATGCTTGTAAAGTAACAGCATTTATTTTAGCATAACCTAAATGCTCCTGAAGCAGAGGTAAGACTTGGCTCTCTGTATTTACACATAATTCAGAGATTTGACTTCTACTGTATGCCAGATATCTATATCTATATCTATCTATCTATCTATCTATCTATCTATCTATCTATCTATATCTATCTTCTATCATCTATCTATCTATACTTCTATTGGCATATATATAATTCTACTGTGTGCCAGATATATATATATATATATATATATATATATATATATATACATACATATATATTTTATGTCTCTCTCTCTATATATATGCCAACATCATTTTAAAAATACTTTTGTAAGCTAAATAAAAGTGAAACAGTTTTATTTAATTAAAAATAGTTCTAGCATCTTTATATGATTGAAGTGGCAAGGTCACGTGACTATATGGAAATCGGAGAGCAAAATCAGGCTTAGTCTTAAATGTACCACACAGCCCCTTACCATTGAAGGGATTCTAATGGTGTCTTAATCTGTGGATATTCAGCTGGGCTACAGTGCAGTGCAAAGATTGCAGATAACCCTCATTTCAAAAACAAGAAGAGAGAGCACTCTATTCATTTCATTCCTGCTTATTACTTTACCGTACTGGAATTATACTTTCAAAATCATTAGTGACCATGTTCTATTATTTCCTTAATTTTCATTTGTCTGAGATCATTTTATTCTCTATTTCTTTGAATATTGGACTCCCATTAACTTCCAAAAAATTAACTTGTGTTTTCATTTCTTCATATAAAATCATTTCTCTCCTTTTCCTGTTTTTGTCTTCCTACCTAACTCTGAATTTACAAATCCTATAGTAAATTCTCTACTCTTTTATCACTACCTTCAAACTCTCTAGAAATCAGATCTATTTGCTTTTATCTGTAATCTCCATAGTAATGATCAAATTTCTCTGAGCTCTGACCTTTGAAATATACACTTATAAAACCTATCTCTTTTTCTCCTAAGGTATATATTCCTATCAATAACTCAGGTGCACATCCTGCAGTTTGTTATTTTTACTCCTCCCTCCATATTCAGTCCCACTATCCCACTGCACTCCATAACCCTTCTGTTCTGTGTACTCTACCACACTGGGCCAGAATGCCTTTTGTTACGTGCAAACTGTGAAACCATCTTTCTAAAACAGGATTTAAAATTCTCCTTGAAAGTGATTATGTCCAACAGAGCTTTTCCTGGGTTTCCTGCTTTGGTCTCCTTACTTTCCAATACTTTATGTTGTAGAATTACAGAGTACGAGACTGTGCACATCTTTCACTTGCTGCTTTCAGGTTGCCTAGGTTTAGAAACTGACTCTTCCTCCTTTTGGCCAGGTGAATTGGCAAGTCAGTTGACAATCTTGTGACTCAATAATAATGGGTAAAATAATAGAATCTTCTCATAGATATTTGTAAAGGTTAAACGATTAGAATATATGAATCTCTTAGCAACATTGAATAGATGCTTTATTTAGTATGTTAATATAAGATATGATATATTAGGATATTGTTATGTAGTGTATTAGTATATAGTATATTTGATATTAGTCTCCAAATGCAGATTTTGTTATATCTGACACCTACCCGAAAACTTATACCATCTGCTTTTGCCTATCACACCATTAATTAAATATTCTTCTGCCTGATGCCCAAAGCTTCCTAAATCTAAACCAATGCTATTGTCTTTCTAATTATTTCTCTTGTTAATATTATTTTTTCTCACATTTTCTATATTCTTCTTCCCCTCTTCACAACACTTATACATTTCCACCCCATTTCTATAGTATTAATCAGATCTTTGACACCTTTATTGCATCCCTCTATAGACTTTCAAAATTATTATACTTCAGAATCCAACTCATCTCACCTTTTTCCTGAAGTTATTGAATATTCTGAGAAATTTCTCTTTTTAAATGACATTTATGTTCCATATCCTACATTTTAAAATTCAATCCTAGAGTTTCACGGGTCTGTATTATTATTTTTTTTTGTCTTTTTTTTTTTTTGCCTTTATCTGGAGCCGCACCCGCGGCATATGGAGGTTCCCAGGCTAGGGGTCTAAAAGGAGCTGTAGTCGCCGGCCTTCACTACAGCTCACGGCAATGCTGGATCCTTAACCCACTGAGCAAGGCCAGGGATTGAACCCGCAACCTCATGGTTCTTAGTCGGATTCGTTAACCACTGAGCCACAAAGGGAACTCCGGGTCTGTATTTTTTTTAAATGAACTTTTTTCCTTGTTAAAAAATTGATTGAAAAAAATTTATATTATTCTCTCAGCCTTATACAAAAGCAAGCTGTTGATGCCTCAGAACTCTCATTTCCTTAAGATTAATTATTGTGAACTTGGAGATAAACATTCAAAAGTTAAAATAGATGCTAACACCTACTGTGCAATCTAACAGAGAGTCTATATGCATTAATATTGTTGAATAATAATGAGAAATAGATGATCAGTATTTAGCTACTGATCATAAATTATGTGTCAGAAAAAATAATCTTCGTATAAAATGTTGCACAGTGGAAGATTATTGTATTTCTCTATTCTGAAGTTTTTTCCAAAAGATAAATTACAGTCTGTCAGTTAGACCCTGTTTTAGCTTCACAAAAGATACAGAACAGTAACACAGTTCATGAAGAAGAAAGGGTGTTGAACAATGGCAATTCCCCTTCGTGCTGTTAGGTAACCCCACCTTACCATCACCTATCTGTCTTTATGGAACTATATTAAAAATTATAAGCTACCTGGGAATTTCAAGGAAGGAGATAATATTTAGGGTATAATATATACTATTAGTTTATATTCCTTGTAAGAGTAAGGTGTCAAACATGATCGAATGGATGAGACAGATAACAGTTTTGGCAGGAAAAGAAATTGTGTATGAATTGGAAGGAACTGGGGTGAAAACTGTATTCTAGTTTGTTGTGAAAAGTCTATATATTGTCACTTTTTTAAAGGTAAAACTAGAGTCAGCTTTACATATGTAGATAACATTTCTCAAAGTATTTTCTAAGATTCCAATATAAAACTTCATCAGTACGAAACATTTATAAGGCAGTCATACTATTGTGCATATTATAAAATGCATCTTACAAACAAAAAAATACAGCTTGCCATTGTACCTGCATAAATATTAAACACAATTATATTTAAATTTTATGTATATATATATATATATATGAAATGTTATTTTACTTTTCCCATTACTATCCAAAGCACAACTACTTTGAAAAAGAAGTACCTTGACAAAATACACTTACTTTTTTCTCATTCAATAGCATATCAGCATACATTTGAATACAGTTAAAAGCAGTTATTTCCACTAATTTGCATACCTACAATAGTTTTTTAATAAGAACTTGGATATTAGATTTAAGAAGATAGTGCGTTCATACAGAATATACAGCATACTTTGAGCATTTCTCAATCATGCAGTTTCAGTGGTTCAAAACAACCCTTGTATTCGAGACACAAAATTGAGAATTACCATAAAATATAAAAGAGGCACACTAATCCAAAAAAGGACAGAAAATAGAATGAATCAGAAATATTCTTGATACTACTTGTACCTTTTTAATTGTCTTCTGAATAAGCATGTCTCCAACTGGCATGAGAATACCTCCTAACACGGCCAGGAATGCACCAATGACAGCACCGACAATGAGCCCACAGTTTCTATCACAGCCCATTTTTCTTGTTTACAGAAAAACTGAGATTCAGCACCTGCTTATTTCAAATTCTGAGGTATAAGGAAGGTGGTTTCCAAGAGGTCTGTTTCTGTTACTAGAAGGAGATCATAAAGAAGAAGCTTAAATATCAGTACAAAAATGTCAAAGTACAATGAAAACACACAACTGAAGCAGATAAGTTTGCCAGTTATAAATAAACAGATACTTTTCTTTCTCCTTTACAAAACTTTCTAGGTTTTCCCCTTTCTGGCTTTGATCTACCTACCAGTGGTAGAAATAATAAATACTGTCATGTTCATTTTTCATTTCTTCAAAATCCCCCTTTATAAATTTTCTTCCTAGCGATCATTAACAAACTGAAACCTTATTGAAGAAAAATATGCTAACTATATTCTCACTGTCTACCTTCCCTCAGCCCGGGACACTTATGGGCATCTTCACACTCTCTCTGGCTTCTCCATCCAAACACAACCATCTGCACCCTGTCTGGAATTCTTCTACAAACTGAATGTTGATGGAAGTCTTTTCCTTCTAAATGTTAAGCTCTAAGAAGGTGACACATTTTATTTACTATACCTTTTCCACAGGTAGACAGCAAGATGAGGATTTTTCAGGAATTGATCTGATGAATCTCAGAAGGAATCAATTCTTCTAATCATTTGTAAGATATCTGTTGAAACAGGAACATGAATAAATTGGGAAAATACATTCTCAGAAAAGTAATACTACTCTAATATCATCAAAATTATAACCACTATTTAAAGAAAATTCCATTTTCATGAATATTGAGTTCACGACTGAATTCTTTCTTATAAACAGTGTTGAAAACTGTGAAATATTTTACAGAAGAGTACTATATTTTCAGTTTAATTTTAATAAATTTTAGTCTAAATTTGAAAAGAAGATATGTAAGTAGAGGGTGCCTAAGTTTCTGTGGTAGGTATTGCTTCCTTACTAGTCTCTCTCCCTTCTGTGTGTGCTTGTGCATGTGTGTATACATATGTTCAATATGTTCAATATGTTTCAGTATGTTCAATAGCAGTGTTGTTAATTTTTCCGTGGACAACTGACTCATGGAACTGTAAAAATCAACTACATTGTGTCAGTATATACAGTATATATTTCCCCTAGTCAGTCTGGGTATGTGTATATAATGTATGGTTATTTCATAAAGATTAGAAGAAAATTCTTAGTGGATTGAGTAGGTCATATTATAACAAAGTTGACAAGAATTAATTATACTGATATTGAAAACAATAGGCAGAAATACATTCCATTCATTAGATTGTATTTAAATCAGTGCTCATGGATTGCTTATGCTGTCCCTTCTGGGCATATGTTGAATCTTTTCGTTTTCAGCTGTTCTGTACAACAGGAACGAAATGCAAACACTTTTTTCCAAGTATTGCTCTTTTTCTAGTATATTTTGACTGAGATATTTATTTAGAAATTAATAATGTTATAAAAATTTTAGGATCAGACCACTGAATTATGATGAAGTAAAGATAGACTGTGTAATCTCATTATGACTTATGCTTTTCAATTAAGAATTTACAAAGATTTCAGTTAATTTTAAAAGATGATTTCCTTAAAATTATAAGCATTTATCTTTGTTCCATTAGTAAAAAAGGTAATATAAAGTCTAATTCAAGTAATATTTTGATTAAGGATATCTCTTTTATTGTAGTTAAGCTGCTTTGATACATTTTCTTCTCAGCCTTGATTCTCACATATGTACACCAAAACAGACTTTCCAGTGTGACAATTCAGAAATAGCTCACCAATGCAGGAGTTCAGATAGGACTTATCTTAAATAGTGTATCTTAAATATTTTGAAATGATAGTTAAGTTATATTAAAAATATGAACACTGTTAAAGAAAGATATTTCAGAAAAAAATACATGCAAAATAGATACCTAAGTTGACACTGAACTTATTTGGATCATTATTAATCAGTGACCGAAAGGAGACAGGATTAAAATGGCAGAATAGAAGGACACTGTGCTCAGCTCCCTCATAAAAACAATAAAATCACAACCAAATGCTGAGCAACCTTCAACCAAATGGACTGGAAACTTTCAAAAAGATATCCTACTCAAGAAGAAAAAGAGGAGTACACATCACGAGGTAGGAGGGGTGATTACACAATGTAAGCAACCTCATACCTCCTGGGTGGGAAGCCCCACAGACTGGAAAATACTGTATCACAGAGAATCACCTATAGGACTGAGAGTTCTGAGCCCGATGTCAGGTCCCTATGCTTAGGGATCTGGCACTGGGAGAAAGAGCCCTGAAGCGTCTGGCATTGAAGGCCATTGGGGCTTGTGCACAGGAGTTCCATGGGCCTGGGGGAAATGGAGACCCCATCCTTGAAAGGCACAACAGTTCTTCCCATGCACTGGGTCCCAGGGCAAAGCATAGGCTCCATAGAAATCTTGGTCAAACCTGACTGCAGTTCTTGGGGGATATTCTGGGAAAACAGGGGGTGACTGTGGCTTATTTTGGGGAAAGGGCATTGGAGGCAAAGCTCTTGGGAATATTCATCAGCCTGTGTTTCTCTGGAGATGTCCCTTTAGAGAAAATCTGGCCCCACCCATCAGTGCTGAGAAGCACCAGGCCAAAGAATAATCCAGGTGGGATCACAGCCCCACCTATCAGTAAACAAGCTGCCTAAAGACCCCTCAGGCACAGAGCCACCTATAATCTCACCCAGAGACAAAGCCACACCCAACACAGGGATGGGAATTAGCCCTAACTACCAGTGGGCAGGCACCAGTCCCTCCCATCAGAAAGCCTACAGCAAGCCACCTGCTAGCTTCAGCCACAAGGGAGGCAGACACCAGAAGTAAGAGAAGTTACAATTCAATTGTCTGCAAAAAGGGCACCACACCAAAAACTTATAAAAATGAAAAGACAGAAAACTCTAACTCAGATAAGGAAGAAAGAAAAAACCCCAGAAAAATGCCTAAGTGATCAGGAGATTATCAACCTCCAGGAAAAAGACTTTAAAGTGTTGATGCTGAAGGTAATGCAAGACACTGGAAATAAACTGGAGGCAAAGATTGATAATTTACAGGAAACGCTGAGCAAAGAAATACAAGATATAAAAATTAAGCAAGAAGAGATGCAAAATACAATAACTGAAATTAATTAGAAGCAGCCAGCAGCAGAATACAGGAGGCAGAAGAACGAATAAGTGAGGTGGAGGACAGATTAGTGGAAATCACTAATGTGGAACAGAAAAGAGAAGAAGGTTGAAAAGAAATGATGAGAGTCTCAGAGAATTCTGGGATAAAGTTAAACACACCAACGTCCATGTTATAGGGGTGCCAGAGGGAAAAGAGAGAAAGGGACAGAAAAAATATTCAAAGAGATAATAGCAGAAACCTTCCCTAACATGGGAAAGGAACCACTCACTCAAATCCAGGAAGAACAACGAGTCCCATATAAAATAAACCCAAGGAGGAACACCCCAAATCACATATTAATCAAAATGACCAAAATTAAAGACAAAGAGAAAATATTGAAAGCAGCTACGGAAAAGAAACAACATACAAGGGAACCCTGATAAGGTTATCGGCAGATTTTTCAGCAGAAACTGCAGGCCAGAAGGGAGTGGCATGATATGCTTAACATGATGAAAGGGGAAAACATCCAACTTAGTTTACCCAGTAAGGCTCTCATTCAGATTTGAAGAATAAATCAAAAGCTTTACAGATAAGCAAAAGCTAAGAGAATTCAACAACACTAAACCAGGTTTACAACAAATACTAAAGTAACTTCTCTAGGCAGAAATAGAAAGGCCACAACCAGAAACAAAAACACCACAAATGACAAGGCTCACTAGTTAAAGACATATATACAGTAAAGATAAGAAATCATCCATGCACAATTATGCTAACAAAATCAGAAATTGTGCAAAGAGGAGGCTACAAATGCAGGACACTGGTGATGCACTTGCAATTAAGTAACCAGCATCTTAAAACAATCTCATTTATATATTGACTCCTATGTCAAAACTCCAGGGTAACTGCAAACCAAAAATCTACAACTGATACACAAACAAAGAAGAAAAATCAACTCAAATACAACATTAAAGATAGTCATCAAATCACAAGATGAGACAACAAGAGAATAAGGGAAGAAAAAAGAGCAACACAAACAAATCAAAAACAGTTAATAAAATGACACTAAGAGCATACATATCAATAATTACCTTAAATGTAAATGGACTGAATGCCCCAACCAAAAGACACAGACTGGCTGAATGAATACCAAAACAAGACCCATATATATGCTGTCTTCAAGAGACCCACCTCACTTCTAGGGACATATACAAATTGAAAGTGAAAGGGTGGAAGAAAATATTCCATACAAATGGGAATCAAAAGAAAGCTGGAGTAGCAATACTCATATCAGACAAAATAGACCTTAAAATAAAGAATATTTTAAGAGACAAAGAAGGACACTACATACTCATCAAAGGATCAGTCCAAGAAGAAGATATAACAATTTTAAATATCTTATGTGCCCAAAATAGGATCACCACAATATATAAGGCAACTGCTAACAACCTTAAAAGGAGAAATTGACAATAAGTCAATAGTAGTGGGGGACTTTAACACCCCACTTGCAGCAATGGACAGATCATCTAGAGAGAAAATCAACAAGGAAACACAGGCCCTAAATGAAGCATTAGACCAGATGGACTTAATGGATATTTATAGGACATTCCATCCAAAAGCAACAGAATAGATATTCTTCTCAAGTGCACATGGAATTTTCTCTAAGATCGATCACATCCTGGAATACAAATCAAGCCTCAGTAACTTTATGAAAACTGAAATCATATCAAGCATCTTTTCTGACCACAATGCTATACAACTGGAAATCAAAAAACAAGAAAAAAATGGCAAAAAACACAAACACATGGAGACTAAACAACATGCTACTAAACAACCAATGGATCACTGAAGAAATCAAAGAGGAAATTAAATAATACCTAGAAGCAAATGACAACAAAGATACAACACTCCAAAACCTATGGGGTGCAGTAAAAGCAGTTCTAAGCAGAAAGTTTATAGCAATACAAGCCTAACTCAGGAAACATTAATGCTGATCAAGCCCTTCCCTTTTTGGTTACTTGCCTTAGACCTGAAATATCAGATGCTATTCAGAAATGTAAAATATCCCTGTTAGCCATTTGTTTAGAAATTCTCCTTGTTTTCCTTTGAGATTTTTTTTAACTTTTATTCTTGAAGGACAGCCTCACTGAAGATAGAAGTCTGGTATATTAGTTTTCTATCATTCCCTTAACGAATTACCATAGATCTAGTGGCCTCAAATAACAAAAATTTATCATATCAGAGTTTTATAGGCACTGTTACTGGACTGAACTTGGGTCTGCTCACCCATTTCACCGTAAAGCCAATCTACTGACACTTGGTTGTGGTGAAGGAAAGTGCAACATTTATTGCAGGCATTCAATAGGGACCCAAGACAGCTAATGCTCAAAAAATATGAACTCTCTTGTGGCTTTCAGGGAAAGATTTTTAAAGACAGGGTGAGGGAAGAGATTGTGGGCTATGAGATTGGCTCATAGACATTCTTCTAATTGGCTGGTGGTGAGATAATCACGAGTGAACATCATTAACCTTCTGGTTCCAATCAGTCGGGGGGCCTATGCTTGTGTTCAGCATATGGTTAACTCCTTCCACCTGGTGGGGGTTTCAGTATCTGCAAAACAGCTCAAATGATATGGCTCAGTATATGATCTATAGTTCTTGAGGAGGAATTAAGGTCCTTGACTTTGTTTTAATGGCTAAATTATTATTATTTTGTCTTGCTTGACTGTTTTCGTTTGTATGCATTTTCTCACTTCTGTGATTTAATTTATTCTTTGAAACTTGGAAAAAAAATCAGTGGCCTAATGTCGTCTGAATCCTCTGGAGAGGACAGTGCTACACCCTCCCATGAGCAGCCCAAGGAATCAAATGCACATTCCCAGAGGTAGCTGTTAAGTATTCATTCCCATAGACAACAGTTCCTTAGTAGCTTAGCACACAAGACCCAGAAAATGCATAGCTAAATAAAATCTGCAACCATATATTTATATTTTAAGCAAAATACCTTAAACAATGCAGAAGAAAAATGCTGCACACATTTCTGAATAAAGAATATTGGGTTTTCACTTTGAAAAAGATTATGTATGTGCAGTATTTTGAAGGAGTAGGTTTTCTAGAAGGGATATCTTGCCTTATGTAAATCCACCATAGCACTTGACAAAATTAGTAGAATAAAAGATAAAATTATCAATATACTAATGTCAGTGAGATACAATTCTTCGGGAACTCTTTTTTTTTTTTTCTTTTCTGAAAGACCACGTAGGATTTGGAATCAGACAGTCAAAAGTGAATCCTGATATTAGCAGGAGCTAACTATATTGACTGAGGATTAGAACAGTAACTACTTATTTTCTTAGCCAAAACATGAAGAAAACTAAATAAAAGAATCTTAATAACAGGTAAGCTGTGTGCAGCCCATGACAGAGGCCTGTTTATAAGGCATCAAAGTATGTCCCTTCCTGTTAGGACCCTGCCGCCTTTCCTCTTCTCTGCTCTGGCTTCTTCAGATTGCATATCAGCACCAAACATACATTGGACTTATTTTTTTTTTGTCCTGTCTCTGCATCTGCTGGGACGTTGGTTCCATGGAAAGGGAGCCTCTTATCTATTTAGTTCACTGCTGTATCCCCAGAGAACAGAGTAGTCTCATAACTGTAATCAGCTGAATGAGTGAAGACACTCAAGATTATTACAAAATAATATTTGAAAACAGTAAGAATGACCAAAAACAAGAGGTTGCTCTTCTGTGCTATAAATATACATTGCTTTGAGATAAACATTTGCTATAGATGTGAATGGACCTAAGTCAGAATTTGGAATTCACCCTTTCTGAAAGTGTATGACATGTGGCTAACTACCTTACCACTTTTAGTCATAGTGGAAATAGCTCCTTCTAGAATTGTTAATGAAGATGGAGCATGATAATCTGAAGAATTTAGCACAGAGCCTGACATATAGTATTTGTTTAATAAATGATTGCTCTGGTGATCAGTGGTAAGTTTTTATTTTAGAGGATTTATTAAAGTAATATGGACAAGTAAAAATTCTTGAAAATTATAAAAAGTTATAAAATGAGGTCTCATTCCACCACCAATTCTATCCCTCAGAATGGACCTGTTTAGTATGTCCCCACTACTACCCACCTAAATAATTTTATGAATTTTATTTTTTATTAAAATATAATTTATTTAAAACATTGTGCCAATTTCTGCTGCATAAGAAAGTGACACACACACACACACACACACACATATATATACATATTCTTTATATTGTTTTCCATCATGATCTGTCCCAGGAGTTTGGATATAGTTCCTTGTGCTGTACAGTAGGAACTTACTGTTCATCCATTCTAAATGTAATAGTTTGCATCTACTAACCCCAAACTCCCAGACCATCCCTCCTCCCCCTTGTTGACCACAGGTTTGTTCTCCATGTTTGTGAGGCTGTTTCTGTTTTGTAGAAAGTTTCATTTGTGCCATATTTTAGAGTCCACATATAAGTGATACCATATGGTATTTGTCTTCACTTTCTGACTTCCTTCATTTAGTATGAGAATCTATAGTTGCATTCAAATTGTTGCAAATACCATATTTCATTCTTTTTTATGGCTGAGTAGTATTCCATTGTATATATGTACCACAACTTCTTAATATTTTTTTTTACTTTTAAGCTTATATACATATGCATATGGACTAATACACTGACTCATACTTTATACAACTTGCCTCTTTTAACATTAGGTGCCTTGGAGATATTCTCATATCATGGATAGTATAAACTCTCTTTTTTCCATTATTGAAAAATACTCCATGATAAATGTAGTATTGTCTTTTAAATGACCAGCCTCATGTTTAATGGAAATTTTGTTTATCTAGTTCTCTGATCTTAGAAAAAATAATGTTAAAAATTCATATTCACAGGCTTTATTTATACACTTGGGCACTAGTAAACAGCAGAAAATTAAATTTCTGGATCGAAAGCATGTCTTTTTTTTTGGTATGTAGAGTTTTTTCCAAATTTCTCATGTACACAAAAATATGTAAAAATAACTGTCTCCATATATTCCTCAAACTGGCTCATACTCACCTTCTAAATTTTTAAAAAGACCTTATTGTATTGGTAAATATTTAATTGAGTGAAGTATGACCTATTTTCTTAATTATACTGGGACCTAGAGTTTTAATTATTCGTGATAATGTATTTTTTCAATTTTTTTCCCTGTGTGTTTGTCATCTGACAGATGCATAATAAAAATTCTGGAAGAGGAATCACATGACCCAAGTTTTTTTTTTGTTTTTTTGCTTTTGTCTTTTTGGCTTTTCTAGGGCCGCACTCACGGCATGTGGAGGTTCCCAGGCTAGGGGTCTAATTGGAGCTGTAGCTGCCAGCCTATATCACAGCCAAGGCAACATGGGATCTGAGCCGTGTCTGCAACCTACACCACAGCTCACAGCAATGTCGGATCCTTAACCAACTAAGCGAGGCCAGGGATTGAACCTGCAACCTCATGGTTCCTAGTCAGATTCTTTAAGCACTTAGCCATGATGGGAACCCCATGACCCAAGTTCTTATCACAGATTTGCTTCTATATTTTGTGAACTGAGAGCACACACTCATCATATTCCTGATTTCCTTTCTTGTCCAAGACAATAACACAGAGTCTGTCTATATGCACAAGCTTAAGATCAAATGATGTCGTAGATTTAAATTTTAAAATGTAAAGCTGTATGCAGATCCTATGCAGATAAAAAGTATTATGTGAGTCATTCCTTGTTTACAGTTTAGCAAGTGAGAACAACTTTAGTATCATATGCATTGCAATTCTAGATAAATTATGATGATGATCCAGTAACAGAGTTAGCATGTATCCAGGGCTTACTATTTGCTGGTTGTCAAGTGAGTGTTTCACATATGTCATCTTGTTGATCTATCATACCGCTTTACTGTGTTCTTTAGATAACTAGTTGAAGGCACATAGCTAATAATGTTTCAAAAAAAGGTTAAAACCCTGGATAGATGGACTGAAAACATATAGTCTATTTAAAAAAATAAGATCTTGGTCAATACTTTTCTTTACATATTCTTTTCAAGGCATTGGTACAAATGTAATAACAATTTTAAATAACCTGATATTAGAAAAGAAAATGAACAAACAAGGAATGCATAATGAACATATTCTGTAAGTGGCAAGTAACAGAATTATTTTGAAATGAAATAAAACAAATTTCATTCTAAATACCTGTAACACGTATGCTGTAAAGTATCTCAAAACATTATTTTCCAGTGTAAAACTATAAGGTATAATTTGTTTTATCCCATTAATCCTTAGGGGTAACTAACCATGGAGAGGTATATATTTATACATATTTATGCACATGCATAACACATGATTGTATGTATTTATATATATGTACATAAACAAATATGTTTTTTTTTAAATTAACTGCCTTTGTCATTCATAGTAGTGTTAAATCAATGTCAGGTTATACCGTCTTTATTTGGTGAGGAGAGGTTTCACGTGCAGGAATAAAAATAAATATATTCATACATAATTAAAAAGACAGTATTGCACAAGACATGACAGTATATTGTAATGCCAGTGAAAATTTAAAAGGTTGAAATGGAGGTTTCTAATATAACCTTAAAAAGAAAATTCAAGGGCATCATTAAAGAGAAGATACAGAATATCACAATCATTAAAGTTTAGAGTTAAGCCGTGTAGTCTAATGAATCAAACTACAGGATGAACGTAAACTACTTCATTAAAGATATAAAATAAACTTACCTATATGTTTCATAGATGCAGTGGTAGGAGCTGTGTGTAAACGAGATTAAAAAGAGAGTGCCTCTGTATATGTGGATAATTCCCATGTGGGCAGGGCCAGATCAATATGTAAATTTCATAATCTTCTGAAAATACTGTTAGACTTAATCTCAACTTGAAATGTTTGCAAAACTTAATTCTCCAGTAGAGGAGAAAGAAGTCATTTTTAAATTAAAGTATAGTTGATTTTACAGTGTTGTGTCCATTTGTGCTGTACAGAAAAGTACCCAGTCATACATACCTATACTATATATATATATATGTATGTATATACATGTATGTATACATATACATGTATAGTGTGTATATATGCATATGTATACACTATATACTACATACCTATACTATATATACATGTATGTGTATATATATAGAGAAAATATATGTATATATAGTATAGGTATATAGTATATACAGTATATGTGGTAGTATATAGTATATATAGTAGTATATGGTATATACAGTATACATAGTATATGTGTATACTATATATATGCACATTCTTTTATTCATACTGTCTTCCACCATGTTCTATCACAAGAGATTGGATATAGTTCCCCATGCAATACATTAGGATATCATTGCCCATTCATTCTAAATGTAATGGTTTTCATCTACTAAATCCAAACTTCCAGTCCATCCCACCGCCTCTCCCCTCCTCCTTGGCAACCACAAATCTGTTATTCATGTCTGTGTCACAGCTAACACAGCTTTTTTTTTTTTTTGTAAACAGAATTGCTATGACATTAATAGATTGATGTCCCCTGAATGTCATGATAAATTAATCTAAATATTGTAAGATGATGAATAGAGTTTGTCACAGAATAAGAATGTACTGAATACAAAGGAAGAATCAATCATTAGTAAGACATCTCACATGTAAGACCAAGAGAATAAATTCAGAAAGCTCGAGTAGAGAATTAAGGGAATGTTTAACATTCACTTAAAAATGCTCTCTAGGAATGTGTCACATGGAACAAAAGTTAATAGTATTGAGCACTTTAAATATATCTCTTTATGACCTAGGCAATTTATTTTATTTTTTTGCTTTCATTTTACCATTTTTATTTTTTTAGTTTTTATTAAAATATGGTTGATTTGCAATATTGTGTGAGCTTCAGGTATACAACAAAGTGATTCAGTTTTATATCTATACATGTATATAGATATATGCATGTACTTTTTTAGGTAATATTCCACTATACAATATTACAAGATATGGAATATAGTTCCCTGTGCTGTATAGTAGGTTCTTGTTGTTGATCTGTTTTATGTATGGTAGCGTATATATTTTAATCCCAAGCACCTAATATAGCCCTCCTCGTTTCTCCTTTGGTGACCATAAGTTTGTTTTCTACGTATGTTGTTAGCCATTTGTGTGCCTTTGGAAAAATGTTTATTTAGGTTTTCTGTTCATTTTTTGATTGCATTGTTTTATATTGAGCTCTCTGAGGTGTTTTCATATTTTGAAGAGTTATCCTTTGTGAGTCACATAATTTGCAAATATTTTCTGCCATTCCTTAGGTTGTCTTTTCATTTTGATTATGGTTTCTTTTGCTGTGCAAAAGATTTTATGTTTAATTAGGTCTGATTTGTTCATTTTATTTTGATTTCCATCACTTTCGGAGATGGATCCAAAAAGATATTGCTGGATCCCATCATGGCTCAGCAGTAATGAATCTGACTAGTATCCATGAGGACACACTTTTGATCCTGGCTTTGCTCGGTGTGTTAAGGATCCGGCGGTGCTGTGAGCTGTGGAGTAGGTCGCAGACATGGCTCAGATCCCCCATTGCTGTGACTGTGTGTAGGCTGGCAGCTACAGCTCTGATCCGACCCCTAGCCTGGGAACCTCCATATGCACCGAGAGCAGACTTAAAAATACCAAAGAAAAAAAAAAAAGGAAAGAGATGTATTGATGTGTTTATGTTAAAGAGTTTTCTGCCTGTGTTTTCCTCTAGGAGTTTTATAGTATCCAGAATAACATTTAGATCTTTAATTCATTTTGAGTTTATTTTTTTATATGGCATTAGAAAGGAGTCTCATTTCATTCTTTTTTTTTTCCATTATAGTTAGTTTACAGTGTTCAGTCAATTTTCTACTGTGGAGAAAAATGACACAGTCACATACACATATATACATTCATTTTCTCACATTATGCTCCATCATGCTACATCGTAAGTGACTAGATAGAGTTCACAGTGCTATACAGCAGGATCTCATTGCTTATCAACTCCAAATGCAATAGTTTGCATCTATTAACCCCAAATTCCCAGTCCACCCCACTCTATCCACTTTCCCTTTGGCAGAGAACAAGTCGTTCTCCAAGTCTGTGAGTGTCTTTTCTGTGGAGAGTTTTATTTGGACTATATATTAGATTCCAGATATGATATCATATGGTATTTGTCTTTCTCTTTCTGATTTACTTCACTCAGTATGAGAGTCTCTAGTTCCATCCATGTTGCTGCAAATGGCATAATTTTGTTCTTTTTTATGGCTGAGTAGTGTTCCATTGTGCATATATACCACATCTTCCTCCTATGTCCCAAACTTGAGGAGTAACATTTAAGTTTCCTATCAATGTTATCCTTCTCAAAAAAGAAATCCAGTCCTACAGTTTGTTTGTATTGTTTCCCAAAAGTTTCTTCAGCAAAACATGTAGCTAAGGAGGTCTTCCTGGAGGTGCCATCCCCAGCACAATGATTTTCAGTTGCTGGTCCTGGCTCTACTCCTCAGAATCCCACATGGTGTCCCAGGAACCATGACTACCTCCCTTCCTCTCCCACGCTGGCAGAAGGAGCCAAGAAGGGAAGGGGGCCTTTGGAGGCATGGGAGAGGAGGAAGGGCAGCAGTGGAGGGCAAGATCCCCCCGCCCTGGCATCTCATGGGCTGCTGGAGCTTTCCCGGGGAATCACTCACTGGGCGCCATCTTGCCCACCTCCCCTCCCCCTTGTCATAAATGGTTTATGTTAAGGTATGTTCCCTCCATACCCACTTTGGTAAGAGTTTGAATCATGAATGGATGTTAGACTCTGTCAAATGCTTTTTCTACATCTATTGAGATGATCACATGGCTTCTGACTTTTCTTTTGTTAATGTGGTCTATGATGTTGATTGATTTGCATATGTTGAACCATCTTTGTGAACCTGAGATGAATCCTACTTGGTCGTGTTGTATATTTTTTATATGTTGTTGGATTCAGCTGTCTAAAATTTGTTGAGAATTTCTGTCTATATTCATCAAAGATATTGGCCTATAATTTTTGGTAGTATCTTTGTCTGACTTTGGTATGAGGCTGATGGTAGCCTCATTGAATGTCTTTGGGAGCGTTCCTTCTTCAACCTTTTGGAAGAGTTTAAGGATGGGTATAGGTTTCTCTTTGTATGTTTGGTAGAATTCGCCTGTGAAGCCATCTGGTCCTGGGCTTTTATTTGTAGGGAGTGTTTTTATGACATATTCAATTTCATTTCTAGTGATTGTTCTGTTCAATTGATCTATTTCTTCTTGATTCAGTTTTGGCAGGCTGTAAGTTTCTAGAAAGTTGTCTGTTTCTTCTAGGTTGTCAAACTCGTTGGCATACAATTGTTCATAGTATTCTCTTATGTTTTTTTGTATTTCTGCAGTATCTGTTGTGATTTCTCCTTTTTCATTTCTTATTTTATTTGTTTGTTTGTTTTTTCTCTCCTCTTTTTGGTGAGTCTGGCCATAGGTCTGTTGACTTTGTTTCCCTGTGAAGAACCAGCTCTTGGTTTTATTGATTTTTCTGTTTTTTTTTGAATTTCTATTTTATTGATTTCCTCTCTGATCATTATGATTTAGGTTTTGTTTGTTCTTTTTCTAATTCATTTAGGTGGTAGGTTTTAGGCCTTTAGGTTTTGTTTGTTCTTTTTCTAATTCATTTAGGTGGTAGGTTAAGTTGTTGATTTGAGATTTTTCTTCTTTTTTGAGGAAGGCCTGTATCACTATGAACTTCCCTCTGAGCACTGCTTTTGTGGCATCTTACAGATTTTGAGTGGTTGTGTCTTCATTATTATTTGTCTCAAGGTATTTTTTAATTTCATTCTTGGCCTCACTGACCCATTGGTTTTTTTAGTAGCATGCTTTTTAGTGTCCATGTAGTTAGTTTTTTCTCATTTCTTTTCCTATGGGTGATTTCCATTTTCATGCCACTGTGGTCAGAGAAGATAACTGAAATAATTTCTATACTCTTAAATTTGTTGAGGTTAGCTCAGTATGTGATTGATCCTTGAGAATGTTCCATGTGTACTTGAAAGGAATGTACATTCGGATTTTTTTTTGGATGTAATGTTCTAAAATGACAATTAAGTCTAACTTTTCTACTCTGTCACTTAGGATATCTGTTGCCTTATTGATTTTCTGTCTAGAGGAAATCTTCGTTGATGTGAGTAGGGTGTTAAAGTCTCCTACCATTATTGTATTCCCATCAGTTTCTCCTTTTTTGTCTGTTAGTATTCATTGTAGGTATCTGGGTGCTCCTATATTAGGGGTATACATATATTGACAATTGTAATATCCTCTTCTTGAATGTGTCCTTTTACCATTAAATAGCGTCCTTCTTTGTCTTTCTTTATGGCCTTCATTTTAAAGCCTATTTTGTCTGTTATGAATATTGCAACTTCTGCTTTCCTGTCTTGTCTGTTGGCATGAAATATGCTTTCCCATCCCCTCACTTTCAATCTATATGTATCCGTTGGCCTAAGCTGAGTATCTTGTAGACAGCAGATTATAGGTTTTTGCTTTTTTATACAATCTGCCATGCTGTATCTTTTGATTGGGGCATTCAATCCATTGACATTTAAGGTAATTATTGATAGGTATGTATTTATCACCATTTTAAACCTTGTGTTCCAGTTGAGTCTATGTTTCTCCTTTGTTCTTGTCTTTTTTTTTTTTTTTTGGTTGGATGATTTCCACTTATTTTATGCTTGTGTCCTTTTCTTTTTAATTTTTGTGAATGTAATGTTGGTTTTGATTTGTGGTTGCCATGTTTTTTGAAGTATGTTAACCCCTTCCTGTATCTCCTTGCTTTAGCCTGATAGTCATATAGGCTCAAACACACTATTAAAAAAAAAAGAAAAAGAAAAAGTAATCTGTATTTTCTTACATTCCTTCCCCACATTCTATAATTTTGTAGCTCTCCCCCCCATTTTTTTTTAACATTTTCATTTAACATTTTTTTTAACATTTCCTTTGCTGTTCCTTGTGTTTACTATCGCTTTTGCAATATTGTTTTTCCATTTTGGATCTATATGCTGGCTTATTTAAGTGATTGATTTCCAGTTGTGGGTTCCTCCATCGTATTTCTTTTTTCCTTTTTTTTGTCTTTTTGCCTTATCTAGGGACGCACCCATGGCATATGGAGGTTCCCAGGCTGAAGGTCTAACAGGAGCTGTAGCTGCTGGCCTTCACCACAGCCACAGCAATGTGGGATCCGAGCCATGTCTGCAATATACACCATAGCTCACGGCAGTGCCACATCCTTAACCCACTGAGCAAGGCCAGGGATTGAACCTGCAACCTCATGGTTCCTAGTCAGATTCGTTGACCACTGAGCCATGACAGGAACTCCCTCCATCATATTTCTTCTTACTTCTTTTTTATTTAACAAAGCCCTTTCAGTATTTCTTTTAGAATGGGTTTAGTATTGTTGTACTCTTTTAGCTTTTGTTTGTTGGAGAAATTCTTTATTTCCCTTTCTATTTTAAATTATATTCTTTCTGGATAGAGTATTCTAGGCTGCAAAAATTTTTTTCCTTTCAGAACTTTAAATACATCTTGCCACTCCCTTCTGGCCTGTAGTGTTTTTGTAGAGAAATCAGCTGATAGCCTTATGGGGATTCCCTTATAATTAACACTATGCTTTTCACTTGCTGCCTTTAGAGTCCTCTCTTTATATTTAACTTTTACCATTTTTATTATAATATGTGTTGGTGTGGGCCTATTTGGGTTTAGCATGTTTGGGGTCCTATGTGCTTCCTGTATCTTGATATCACTTTCTTTTCGATTATGGAAAGTTTTCAGCCATAATTTCTTCAAATATATTTTCAATCCCCTTTTCTTTTTCTTCTCCTTCCAGAATTCCTATTATGCATAGATTGGCTTGCTTTGTATTATTACACAGATCTCTTATATTGCCTTTGTGTTTTTTCACTTGGTTTTCTGTCTGCTGTCGTGATTGGGTGATTTCCATTAACTATCTTCCAAGTCACTGATTCTTTCCTCTGCATTATTCATTCTGATCTTTAGTGCCTTTACCTCAGTTTGCCTCTCTGCAAACTAATTTTCTAATTTTTCTTTGTTCCTCCTTATATTTTCTAGTTCCTTTCTAAAGTAATCTTCATTACTTTTTATCTCTGCTATTAATTCCTTGTTATTCAGCTTTAATTCCTTCAGTATTTTCATGATATTCCTTTTGAACTCAGGGTCTATCAGACTGCAGAGGTCTGTTAAATTGTTTTCTGCTTCATGTGAATTCTCTATTGCTTTAACTGAGAATTATTTCTCAGCTTCTTCATCTTGCTTATATTTTTCTTTTTCTGTGAATTTAGATAAGCCAAACTATAGTCTTGGAGTGCTACTTCTCTGCAAGAGCACCCCTTTGTATTTTGTGTGTGGGGGTCATTACTTATTTTTGGTGTGGGAGTTTGAATATAAGCTCTCTCTTTCTTCAGTGTGAGCAGGCTGTTATCCCCAGGGTGCTGAGTGTGTTTCCATGGAGAAGGAGGCAGTGGGTAGGGCTGGTAGCTAGTTTGCTGGGCTCTTAACAGCAGCAAGAATCTTCAGGAAGGTGGCACAGGCTACTCCTAGTTCAGGACCCTGGGAAGTGGGAATGAGCCTTAGGAAGATTTACAAAGTGATCAGAGCACTTGGCAGTGGCAGCTGCAGGGTGTGTGGGTTCCCAAGGGAGTGAGAGCAACCACAGGTAGTGTTCAATTGCAGTGCTCTCCCCTGAGGGGATTGGAGCTGCAAGTGGTACCTCTTCAGGGAGCCCTGGTGGCAGCTTGCCATGCCCACCTCTGGAATAAGTGATAGCTGTGGTGGTTTGCCCCTGCCACCTGCAGACCCCACAAGAAGTACCCCGTCTCACTTAGCCCACACAGAATGTGCTGCACAGGCTGCTTCTAGTTGCAGGATCTGGGAAGTGACAGAGATCAAGCATGTGGGCACTGCCTGGAGACTTTGGCAGTGGCAGCAGCAGGGCCAGTGTGCTCCCAGGGGAGTGAGAGCAACAACAGGTATTGTTTGGTCACAGTGCCCTCCTCCATGGTGCCCTCTGAGGTGGTTGGGCTGCAAGTGTTTCTTGTTCAGGGATTCCCAGTGGTGTGGGCCACACCCATTTCTGGAGTCAGAGATAACTGTGGTGGTTTGCCCTACCACCTGCAGGTCATGCAAGAAGCATCCCATCCTGCTTAGCCCATGCAGGAGGTGCTGCACCAGCTGCTGTTGTAGGGTCTTGGAAAGGGACAGTGATCAAGTGTCTGAGCGCTGCCTAGAGCATTTGGCAGTGGCATCTGCAGGGTGGGTGTGTTCTCAGGGGAAGGAGAGCAATAACTTGTGGTGCTTAGTTGCAGTGCCCTCCTCTGGCCTCAGAGATGACTACCCCCATCTGTCCCTGCCACCTGTAGATCATGCAAGATGCACCATGTCACACCTAGCCCCCCACTGCCCTTAACCTACACAAGAGGTGCCTGGCCTCCTGTAGCCTGCACAAGAAGAGCACAGTCTCCCATAGCCAAGCAGGTGGCATCTTGCCACCCATAGCCTGCACCAGAAATGCCTTGCCCTCTGAGAGCGTGCATGTGTGCAGGTAGATTCCTATGGTGGTCTGCCCCTCCTCCTCTTGCCCTCCCCAGCAATGGAACCTTGCTTCTCCTGCCAGCCCAGAGCTTCTCCCGGGTTCCCTCTGCCTTGACGTTCCACTCCCCAGCCTGTAGCACACTGCTCCCCTGCCCATGGCACACTGCTACTTAGCCTCTCAGGCTGTCCCCACACAGCTGACCCTAGTCCTCTCCCAGGAACTGACCTCTGGAGCCTAAGTCTCAGCACACAACCCCTGCCTGAGCATCTCAGGCTGTGGTGTCCAGGGCGGTGGTACAGATGATCTGTGTGTCTCTCACTCTACTTTGCCCTCCTGTAGCCAGCTGCTGTGCTTTTCTTGATGACTTTGAGGTTCCTCTATCTTGGCTAATCTCCCTGCTGGTTAGGTGGCTTCCCAGGATGTGGATTCCTTTTTTCTTTCACAGCTCCCTCTCAGGAATGCCAGTCACATCCTGATTCCTTTTCTCTCTCTCTCTTTTTCTTTTGTTCTACTCAGTTATGTAGAGAGTTTCTTGCCCTTTTTGGAGGTTTAAGTTCTTCTGACAGCATTCAGTAGATGTTTCGTGTGAGTGGTTTTACATATAGATGTATTTTATTGATGTGTTTGTGGGAGAAGGTGAGTATGATGTCTTACTCCTCTGCCATCTGAATCTCTAATCCTGAAAGTCAAAGGTTACATTGTGTGTGTGGCAAAGCAATTCAGTTAACTGAAGAATGTCTTTTTTATGTAGCCCAAATTCTGCATGACATATACTTTACATAGTTGTGATAGGTAGGTGTAATTGTGGTATTATAGGGAAATTTCAGGTTAACTGAGCCACTCAAAATCATTACTCATAATATCAAGATCTGCAAATTTTAAACACATTCTGGTACATGTATCTACAAACTGTTACGTGAGTTAATTCTAGTTCACTCTCTTTTGTTAATAAACTTTTCTTGGAATGCAGTGATACTAATTTGTTGGGTATTGTCTGTGACTGTTTTTGTGCTTCAGTGACAGAGCTGAGTAGCAGCAAGTGGTCTCCAATGACTGCAATATTTTCTACCTGGTCTTTAAAGAAAAAGTTTGCTGATACCTGTTTTAGTACCTTAATCACATTTTCATCACTTAGAAATATCTCATCCATCCTGTATATAGAAATGAGTCAAACATAGAGCTTTAACGTTTAGAAGTGAAAATCACAGTCAGTATACACTAAACTTAGAGAGTTTTTGTTTATAAATATTTCTACAATGTGACAGTGAGTTAAACTCATTGACCATGAATGATTATTCCATAATGACATCAATAATTAAACCCAAACACCAACTTGCACATTTCATAGTTACCTTTACATACCTTTCCTTTCTCTAGAGATCCAGGGATTTCTTTTCAATGTTTCTCATGATAAACCTTGCTAACTGTTCATGGCCTTTGATCTACAGAGATCCTGGATTGTCTGTTTATCATTCTCAAGTAGTTTAAGTCATTCTCAAGTAAATGATTGCTATCAAACAGTTGTTGAAAGAAACTATGTGCCACCTTAGTCTTGTATTGCCCATACTATTTTATTTTTTATTTATCAAACCTGATGAACATGCTGAATTATTCCAAATAGAAACTTGTTTCTGATTTCAATATAAGAACTATAAATGTCCAATATAAGGATATTACCTTGATGCAATGGTATCCTCCAAATACAGTTCCATATACTATCTTAGAGGTTAGAACAGAAAATCTCAGAGAACTTTAGATGATTAAATCCTATGACTTTAAAATAAATTTAAAATCACACTGATAAGTTAGGAGAAAGAGAGATGAATTAGGTTTATGAACTTATGACAGGGATCAAACAGGGTGGAAAGCTCACTATACCTGAACCCTGAGGTACCTGACTTAAGACAAAAGGAGTCCAAAAAATAGAAGGTACCTGATGGACAGCGTGGTTTTTGTTTTTTTCTTTCTGTGTAATACTGATAAGGAACAAATGCCTTGCCTCCTATAAATGTAATATCTTATACACTTACTCGATCATATATACTTGGTATTCCCACCCCTTCCTATTTTCAAAAAATACTCTATTTCTTTTTTGACTATACCTGTGGCACACAGAACTTCTTGGGCCAGGGGGATCAAACCTGTGCCACAGCAGTGACCTGAGCCACTGCAGGAACAATGCAGAATCCTTAACCAACTGTGCTACAAGAGAATTCCCAACAAATGGTGTACTTTACATCATGAGTCACACTAGCTTCCACACTTAGTTTCATCTGTCCTAGTTATTCTCTGATTAGCAGAGCTGAAAACACGTTTTAAAAATTGTACGACTGACACATGATCAACTCTCTATAGCCACATGCTCCCCGTGCACAGACTCAACAATATAAGGATGCTCATTCTCACCACTTTTATTCAACATAGTACTGGAAGTCCTAGGCAAAGCAATCAAACAAAGGAAATAAAAGGTATCAAAATTGAAGGAAAAGAGGTAAAATTGTTACTCTGTGCAGATGACATGATATTATATATAGAAAACTCTAAGGACTGAACACAAAAACTACTTGAAGTGATCAATACATTCAGCAAAGTAGCAGGATACAAGGTATGCTGTGGCTGTGGTGTAGGCTGTCAGCTAGATTTGACCCATGTGCCCTGGGTGTGGCTCTAAAAAAAAGCAAAAAAAAAAGAGAAAGAAATAATACTGTAAAACATTTATATTTGTCCTAGATATATAACAGTTCTCCTTCATGAGTATTTATTTTTTATTTTTTTATGGCCATGCCCATGCCATATGGAAGTTCCCAGGCCAGTGACTGAATCTGAGCTGTAGTTGTGACCTATGCCACAGCCACTGATGTCAGGTTCTTAACCCATTGTGCCACAGTGGGAACTCCTTCATGAATACCTAAAATGGAGCATATCTAAAATGCCTGTGCTTAAGCTTACCAGCACCTGAGAACAATTGGGAAAAGAAAATAGGACTTAATATGTAGAGAACTCACAGGCAAAAACAGCTAATATGTAATTATAGCAGCAATAGAAAATAACTTGGAAGTCAAACACATTCAAAGTTAAAAAAAAATTTCTAATGAAGCTTTTATTTTCACCAATATTTAAAATGTGTAGCTACCTCTGAGCCACAAAAGAAAAGAGTAAGTCTGAATGTGTTTCACACCAACTTTAAACACTAATTCATTTTTAATTCATAGCTCATTTTGCTGCAATTAACTCAGAAAAAACTGTCATCAGTAATTCTGTTAGTGTATGAAGAAAAATGTAAGGGGCACTGATTATTTAAGTAAAGTGGTTATTCAGAGGTGTAGATGGGCCAGAAGAGGCAGACAAAGAGAGCCATAGTGTCTCTAAGACATTGAACTTCATCCAGAAACACTTAACTGACAGTTGGAACACACCTGAAACAAACTGCAGTTCGAAAAATAATTACTCTATGGCTGAGAAATTGATAACTGGACAGATTCCTACACATACAATCCAAACACAAATATCCAGCATTTTCATAAGAGTAAAATTTCAGGGATAACCTATTTCCCTATGGCTATTTTTTTTCTTGAAACAATTCCCCCTTTACTTCTTTTTTTCCCCTGAAAACTGAAAGCTGTACGTATTGTGTTTTTTCTTCATGCACTTATAAGCAACTGTAAGCCTTAACCCATTTTAAGATACTGTAGATTCTCTGATATTAACCGCTTTGCAGATGTTATATATGTTTAAATCAAAGTTTTGAACAACTATAATTTTGTGGTGATTAAACTAGTTGGGAATGAAAATGTGTCTCTTTACAAAATGTTGCAGTTTTTTTATGGAATAAAGTGTAAAATTCATCTGTGTGTACAATTACACTTTCTCTAGGGCAAAGAGTCATGCACTTAATACAGTCGCTAAAGTGCCTCACTCCCACTTTAATGTTTGTGGACATAAGTACACATATGTCCAATATCATTTTTCATATAAAAATCTCTCATTTTTAAAAGAATCATTTTCTACAAGTTATTTTTAATGCAGTTCATTTATCTTTGTATATGGATTGTCCTTTTTGTACATAATTTTATAGTATTTTGAGAAAATATGGTGAGAAATGATAAAGATTATAATATATATGTATTTAGTTAAACAATACTAAAGACAGATAATTCAAAATACCTGATACCAAAATACCGTGAGATATATTTTATATGAAGATTTATAAAAGGAGATTGACTGATAATAAAATTCTACCATGAGGTGTTTATGTAATTTATCATGTACTTCTTTTGAATAGTTTCTACTTTCCATCATTCATCCCTTAGTTCAAGAACTGAAGAATTTTCCTTTATATTTCTCTTAGATAAACATTTCCACAAATATCCTAATGCAATTAATGTATACTCAAATATCAGAATAAGATATCTAGCTCCTCCCATGTCAGTATCTTAGAAGGATTCCTTTTATTCCCCTCCAAACTAAATGACAGGGCATTACATCACTATGTTTTGAATATCTTCATTTTTTCCAAAGATCTTTCTAAACTGATAGTATCTCAATTTGGGGTTTTCAGTATTTACCCTGGCACCTAACATGAGAAGACTAAATTGTTCTTGATTTTAGTATCCAAAGCAGTTACTAATACTTGGCCCTATAAACTTCTGTGTTCTCTGCCATAAGTGAACCCCTGCTAAAATGAAAGCAAAACTACCTAACAATATGTCATCTTATAAAAAGGAAATATATATATATATATATATATATATATATATATATATACATATATATATATATATATATATAAAATAAAAATAACTGGGTCAGTTTGCTTTACAACAGAAACTGGCACAACATTGCAAATCTACTATCTTTTAATTAAAAGTATTAAAAAATAAAAGACTCCTTCACAGTGTAGTACTTAAAATCCTACTGCTGTAAAACATGAAACTATATTTTCTACATTTTCCTCCCAATTTGGTTTAAATATTAGCTTAGGAAAAACGTGGTCAAAATTGAATTTAGAAAGAATGTTTCGGGAAGAAATGTTTCAGAAAAGAAATATTGATTCTTAAGTAAAGGAAATTCAGATAGACTACTTGAAACAGAAAATTAAAGTAAATGTTTGTGACACCACAGGAACTAGAAAAAGCACAGGAATTTAAGGAAGGACATCTTTTAATGATTGAAACCAGTCTTTCTGAGGTGACTATGAAAGCAAGAAATATTACAACAAATAACTATTAATGCATATTCTACTTCTTGTAATCTTCCACACAATAGTGTATTTATTATTATTTGCATCTCTTACAACTAGTAAAGCATTCTGAAGTTGCCAAGTATAAATTGTATGAAACTGAGTAGAAAGATCAAAATCTACTCAGATTTCCAGAAAAGCAGCACAACTTGGAAAATACCCCTTAAACATGCCCATTTGCATAATCATTGACAGAAAAATAAACGCATATTGGTATAAAGAGCATGGCTACAATGCCTTCTGTTGCTGTACAAAGGATTCCATAGAGAAAGAAACAGTAATGCACAAGAAATGTTACATAGGCCAGTCATTTATTTTGCGTTCTTAAATGTCAAAATAGTTGATGCTCATGAAATGCAATGACTGACAGTCCTGGGGTCTGTGAGTTTCAAGAACACTCATAAGGGTACTTCCATTGATGAGGAAGGCAAGAGTTCAGGTTTCAGGATTTGTTTAGAACCTCCGCCTCTCTCCCAAATTTTCCACCAGAGAACCATTTAGTGAAGTAGTACCAGATAAATATAATTGGATCATGCTTAAGTGAGGTCTGTGGAAAATGAGATCAATTTGACTATGTATATATTGAATTTTAAAAGGTGCCCTTTTTTGTTCAAATTATGAGTTTTAATTTTAATCTTGATAATCCTTTAAAAATACACTACTGCTCAGTGAGAGAAAAAAGTGACACCAGTTCTTCAACTATATGATAAGGTGTATTTTGCAAAAATAAAGCATATTGCATCCTTATTTTGTAGGTCGATATTAAGAAAGTCCTGATGTAGCAGGTGCATAAAGGTAAAGATTCATTTGCTTCCTGGAAAGTAGAAGAAAGGTAAGTACTTATAAGAAAGCTGTGGAGAAATAAAACAGGTAATACTCAAATTCTATACATTGAAAAAATCTTGTTTTATATTAGCTTGCCCAATTTTTCAAGCTGCAGAGAGAAATTCTCTGATGAACTTCATGGCTAAGGCAATAATTTTCCCATTCAAGGATTCATGGAAGGTTACCTACCAGCCCTTGGTTTGTGGGCTAAGGCAATTCTTAAAGGTGATACAATATTTCCTTTATTATGATGCGAATATATTAGGTTAGCATTTTGAGTAAATTCTGTTCAAATACATTGTAGGCAGAATTGTCCTGTCTTCTTTTAGTGAATAAATAGTCAGATATGATCAGAACAAAAGATCGAGTTGCCTTCCTAGACTTAAGCTCTCAATCTCGTATCCAAAAAAAAATATCTAGTTCAAAAAATTCTGCTTTATTTTTCTCAGGCTTCAACGGGACTCTTTCATACTTTAAAAATGGACAAATTTGCATTGTTTAAATTTATAATTTTTTGGAATGTCTCCAAAACATAGAATGGGTGCTGATGAATCCCTGACTATTGGAAACTCATAAAATTGTATTGTATTTGGAATTACTTGTGATAATTCATGTAAAATATTTAGCATGATTTTGATGCATAATAAAAGCTCAGCGATTATCACTGCTACCCCAGAATTTCTACACATGACAGCTTACAGTCAACAATCTAATTGGAAGTGTAGCAAGTGGACTTGTTTTGAAGTTGTGATTTTTTCATAGAAGGTATATTGCTTTTATTCAGATTGTATATGTGTTTATGATATTCCTGGGACGCGAGGACTGATGGAAACTATAGATAAGTGGAAAATTCTCCATGATAGGCCATATTAATGCCTGTGATTATTAACAAAAAAAAAATGCTTCCACTTAGGGAAGATAGAGTCAGGCATTCATTCTTCTGTGTATAAGGGGACACAGAAGCTAATATTTAAACACAGAGGCTTGAACAACTTCTATAGTTTTGACAAAATTCAGTTGTCTACTTTTACTTAATTTTTCCTCTAAACTGTGAATAATTTGGTTTTACGGTGTTGAACATTGTTTTTCTTCTATTTTTTTATACTGTTGTATTCAGTTTTAGCTTATGAATTATAATCATTCATCAGGGCTTCACATTAAACATCTAGAGTACACGCGCTGATTTTGTACAGCATGTCTATATGCAGCAACTCCATTTTTATACTAATACGTTGCGTTTATTTTCAAATAGCATATTTTTTATCTTATCTCTATTATTTGTGAATATTTTGGTTCTCATTAATTTATAGTTTATTTAATTTTCCTTTTAGTTTCCTTTTCCCTTATAAATTTCAGTCTCCCCAAATAACTAACAGTTTCAATTTTATATCAATTTTCCTAGGCGGTGATACATTAAATTAGTTATTTGTGATTTTAAAATAATTAACAAGCTAGAAATAATCATGAAATGAAAAGTTAGTACATATTACCTTTTGTGCAACATTATAAATTTCAAAGATGACAAGTTCATCTTTTAACCATTCATCTCAAAATGAAGATGTAATATAGTGAGCTGCTTGATATTAATTAGTAGGCCATATTACTCATTCAGCCTTAATTTATGTTTAGTTACATTAAGTATCTCAAAACTGAGTAAGAATGGCTAGATATGTCCAAAAATACTTGAAGCCTGATGTATAACCCTTTTATAAGATGAAAACAAGTAATATATAAACTGTTAGTGAAGTTGTATATGATTTTTGTTACACTTACCTAATTTACTCTTTGATCTGCAAGTGCAGTATGAAGTCATAAAAGCAATAAACATTACCACACCAACACTCAGTAAGATCATTTCTACCAGGCCAAGGAGGTTTATTTTTTCAGTCACTTGGTTTCTGAACATGTTTGCCTTCTCATCACCAATCGTACCAGTCTATAAAAAATTTAATAAATAGCATTATTTGGGTAGTTTAGTGGAATAAAATACTCATACCTTCCACTTAAGTATCACTCATTTTGAAACATCTTATAGGTGTCAGTCATCTTTATCTATAAGACAAGCCAATGGGATTCCCTTTGCATGTCAAAGTAGGTAATAAAGGTCAAGGCAGAAGATTTAGTGAGTGACGTATAGCCATTCTTTAAATCATGTTATATAACATTCTCCAGTACCCTGGCTACACTGATCTATATGATCATTGTACTGAAATATTTTCCACTTTCCCAATGGGTGTTTACTAGCGACAAAGGGAAATGGCAAGGGCCAACAGTTTCCTTCCTCTAAAGGCTTATGCAATGTATTCTCTAATTCTATGGATAATCAATTCCTTAATTTATCCTAAAAATATCTTGTCAGGCACTGAGATAAAGTGCCTATACCTGCTTTTACCTGGTCTTTATGAGACTGATTGACTTTTATTAGCACTACAATATTCACACTGAGGTACTTGGAATTATATGTATGCATGATTCTTTCCTAACACAAGCACTATGACAAGATAAAGTGTATAGTAGTTGTATTATGAAAATAATCTAGGAGTTCCCGTCGTGGTTCAGTGGTTAATGAATCTGACTAGGAACCGTGAGGTGGCAGGTTTGATCCCTGGACTCGCTCAGTGGGTTAAGGATCTGGTGTTGCTATGAGCTGTGGTGTAGGTTGCAGACGTGGCTCGGATCCCTTGTTGTTGTGGCTGTGGCATAAGTCTGCAGCCATAGCTCTGATTAGACCCCTAGCCTGGGAACCTCCACATGCTGCGATCGCGTCCCTAGAAAAGGCAAAAAGACCAAAAAAAAAAAGGAAAGAAAATAATCTAAAAATACTCCTTTTTTCTGAAGTAAAAACGCTGACAACTAATATAAACCTGATATTTCTGTGTAGTTTTGTTGTCTCAAAATGATTAATTATATAAATTCAGTAATGGGAACACAAACAACTTACAATACTGTACATGCATATTAAATTTTCAAACATCAAAAGCTTTGTCTATATACAAAGAAGTTTATTGACTTTGATGATTAGTAGACAAAAATACGAACCTCATTAAGCCAAAGAATAGGCACCATATAGTTCTGCTTCAGATTTCTTAAGGCCCTGTAATAGATATTGAAAATAATTATAAAATATGTACTAACATGTTACATATATAACATAAATGTTTTAATTATTGCTGTAAATAAATGTTCAGAGATTAGTTACTCTTACAATTTGGTTAAGTTTCTTGAGTTTTGTTCCCTGTAATTAAAGTTTAATTTGGCTGTTTCCCAAATATCTTTTACTCATAAATATTTCTGATACAGATTTCTAATTAGATTGACTTTTAATAAGCATATATATTCCTTTTTGACAAATTACACCCAGGAAACTAAATTATGAATTCTGGAAACTATTGTCATGGAAATATTTGCACAGCTAGCAAAATGAGAAATACCACCAAATACTCATGCCAGAAAAAATGTAAAAACCATTTTATTACACATTTATCCATTTCAATAGATATAATTCTAAACTGCAAGTAAAAGTTAAAAGCATTTAATAGTTAATCACATCTAGCCAAAGATAATTTGAAATTTTATATTCTTTCCACTTAATTTCATACATTTACTCACTTTCTGACAAGCAAATACTAAAAATCACAATGAACCTGATTATGAGACTCACTCAATTATTCTTGCTGGCTTGACCAGTAAGTTGATCTGTAGCCGTTGTGCAAATCGTAAAGTGAATCCAGTTATCTAAAAAGAGAACAAATTAAAATAATTACCAACATCCTTAAACATTCTTTTATGATATGCAAAACATTTTTACTATTATGTAGAACTTAAGGTGAAACTGTATTACTTGAAACATGTGAAATTTATTAAATACTTAATTGGACATATTACAAATTACATAACAGTCCACAATTACATTTTAGACTTGTATACAAATATATAAATTCACACACACACACAACTCCTTGTCCCAACCTAATGCCAAGGTTTTAGTTAGCTTTGTGACATTTGCATGAACTGGTTTTAGAGAATTAACAATAGTAGTGAAACCTAGAGCTCATATAGTAAATTTAAATCCTGAACTACACATGTTCAAATATATATTCACTCAGAATCCATGTGTCATCAGTATAATTATGATACTACTTCTATCATTATTTAAACTGAAATATAACTACTAAACTTCTGGCATTTTGTTTAACTTCAGAAAGGAGAATAATAAAAGTTGAAACTGTTGCGCTATTGGTAATTCAATAGATTTTTCCTGACACTAAGTCTAATAGGTCTTATCTCAAATGTACATATACTCAGAAAATCTCTTTTAATCCTTCTCATCTACAGGTTTCCCTATATATAAGTAATACTTGCAGTTAAGTATAAAATAAGCATAAACTTACAATTTATATCAAATCATCTTAAGCCAAGTAGAATCATTTCCATCATTGCTTTTCCTGACTTATGAATAATTTTTAAATGGCTTCTAAAATTACATGTGCTGAAAAACTAAAATAGAATTAGTTTCCTATTCATAAGAAACAATAGGAAAAAAAAAGCAATGTTATTTTCACTGAAATAAAACTGAGTAATTTATCAAGATTGTGATGCAATTGGGAATTCCCATCATGGCTCAGTGTTAACGAACCCAACTAGGATCCGTGAAGATGTGATCAATCCCTGGCCTTGCTCAGTGGGTTAAGGAACTGGCATTGCCTTGAGCTGTGGTGTAGGTCTTAGATGCGGCTCAGATCCTGTGTTGCTGTGGCTGTGGCTGTGGTGTAGGCCAGCAGCTGTAGCTCTGATTCGACCCCTAGCCTGGGAACTTCCATATACCACATGTGCGGCTATAAAAGTCAAAAAAAAAAAAAAAGATTGTGATGTAATAAATATGATAAACAAATATGATTGTCAAAAAGGGAGAACTTAATTTTTCCTTCATTTTAGAAAACAGTATTAAACCAATCAGGTCAATAATGTATTTACTTACAGGTTCAACATCTAAGTAAGTGCTATGTTCTTCTTCATTTGGATTTAAGCCTTCAATAGGTTCTGCAATTTCAGGACTAGCATGTAGGAAATGAGGAAGTGAAATATACACGGGTTTTCCTGAAAATGTTTTAAGAGACAAGAAGAATGAATCACATTTTATTTTATTTCACATACCATTCAGAAAATTCCTTGAAAACCAAGCTTTTTAAATTAACAAAATTAATGTGCAGTTGGCTTTGACTATTAATTGGAGGATAATGGTGAGGGAAAATTATAACATCTAACTGCTATTTAATAAAAATAAAATATAAACTTCTGCATCATCCTGCTAACTAGTCAGTTGATGTCTGTTTTTCCTTTTTTTTTTTATGTCTTTCTTTTTAAGGCAGCACCTGCAGCATATGGAGGTTCCCAGGCCAGGGGTCTAAACGGAGCTGCTGCTGCAGGCGTACGCCAGAGCCACAGCAACACCAGATCTGAGCCTCATCTGCGACCTACATCACAGCTCACGGCAAAGCCAGATCATTAAACCCACTGAGCGATCGAACCTACCATCTCATGGTTCCTAGTCAGATTCGTTTCCTCTGCGCCATGACAGGAACTCCTGATGTCTGTTTTTCATTGCTTACATGTTCATTTTCTTTTCTTTGTGGCCACACCCATGGCATGTGGGAGTTCCCAGGGCCAGGGATCAAACCCATGCCACAGCAGTGACCCAAGCCACTGCACTGCCAATGTTGAATTCTTAACCTGCTGCACCATGAGAGAACATCTTTACATGTTCATTTTCAATACGTGAAGCTTAGCTGTTGAACTCAAAGTTACAACAATTTACATTCACATTTCAGGCAGTAATTGTCTAGAGACTTAGAATTTATTTAAGAGGTTCTTATTCACACCCACTCCAATATGAAGAAGATGAGCAAAATAAAATAGACTACAAATTTCATGTTTGAGTCAATTCTTATATCAGAGACATCCTGAAATACACTTATTTTATTTACCACTTTTTAGAATATAAAAAGTTAAAAAAATGTCAGAGGGATAAGTTGGGATGCTCAAAATATTCTGGAAATTAATTTCATTTTAGCCTAAATCTAAATGGAGCACAGGGCGAGTTCCCATTTGGCTCAGTGGAAACAAACACGACTGGTATCCATGAAGATGTGGGTTTGACCCCTGGCCTTGCACATGACCCAGCATTGCCATGAGCTGTGGTGGAGACCACAGAGGAGGCTTGGATCTGGCATTGCTATGGCTGTGGTATAGGCCTGCAGTTGCAGCTCTGATTCTAGACTAGGAAATTCCATATACCACAGGTGTGGCCCTAAAAACGAACAAACAAACAAACAAACAAACAAACAAACAAATAATAAAAGGAGCACAGAGATTCTGCACAGCAAAGAAACCATCAAAAAATGACAATGCTACCTATGGAAGAGGAGAAAATATTCACAAAACATATATGATTAACATCCAAATATGAAAGGAATTCATACAAGTCAAGATAATTTAAATAACACAACTTAAAAATGGGCAAAGGATCTAAAGAGACATTTTTCAAAGTAGCATAGGGATATCAGTATGGCTTTACCAAATAATAACTAAGTTTTATAACACTGAAATAATTAAGACCCCAAAAGCACAAAAAATCAAGACAAAAATAATCTAATACCAGCCTTGCTTTCTGCCATTATTGCTTTCTCACTTTAAAATTTCTGGTGGAAGTGAATCAGGTGAAATTTACATTTTAAAGAATGCAGCAAATTATGTAATGGATTGCATCATCAAAAATTTTACTTACCTTCTTTGCATTTGCCAATGTCTAGCACACCATATAATGTACAGTTTTTAGAGAGAATTTTTTCTGTGCAAAAACAGTGATTGTCTGGATTTTGAAGTGGAGATGCAAAAACCATGGATGGAAGAATAAATCTGTACACAGGGATTCCTTTCAGGTTAATTTCAGCTCCAAACACAGCATAGAAGGACCTAAACACAGATGAAATAGAGCTTCATTCTGGAATTTAACTGCATTGTGAAGATAATTCTTATTTTTAAATGTATATTATTGCCTTCAAATAGAAACACTGGTTATAACCTTGATAGAATTTTTGCTTAATTTGTAGAAAAAAATGTCTTGTGAAACTTTAAGTCATACCAGAACCTAATACTGGAGCTGGAGCTCTTCTTATCTTGGTTTTCAAAGTTTCTAGAATAATTCGTACTTCTAAATCACCATGGAACATTTATACGGAAGACATTTCTCATAGCTTTCTCTATAGATATATAGAGGAAAATATAAATATTTTATTGGACTCCAATTTCTTTTTTTAAATGATTTTTTTCATTAGAGCTGATTTACAGTGTTCTGTCATTTTTCTACAGTACAGCAAAGAGACCCAGTCACACATACATATATACATTCTTTTCCTCACATTATCCTCCATCTTGTTCCATCATAAGTGACCAGGTATAGTTCCCAGTGCTATACAGCAGGATCTCAGGGCGTCTTCAAATTCTTTATTTGTGCCCAGTTTAAATGAAATAAAAATAAAATTTCAGTCCTCCAATACTTAATACTGGAGAGAGAATCCTGGCTACTCACCTGCTGGGAGAGAGTGTTTGATATGCAGATCCTATGCCTCCATCATTTAACAAGTTTCCACCATAACCTCAGCAATGTATTGGGACACAATACATAGTCCCCAGGTAATCCTATATGAAGAAATACTACTCTCTTCAGTTTTAAAGATAAGGAAAAGTTTCAGAGACATTAGTGCTTGCCCATACCCTAAAGAATTTAGAAACAGGTCTAGGATTCAAGCATACTGATGTGGGTGCCAAAACTTGTGTGACAGCTACTAGGCACCTTCAATTTGAAAAGATATTGTAGGGTTAGTAGAGCAAATAACCTAGTTCTCTGACCATGGTAATATCATTGGACATCTTTTTTTGTTTTAAATAGAAGCAGAACTGATTTACAAAGTTGTGTTAATTTCAGGTGTATAGCAAAATAATCCATATGTACATTCATATTTTCAATTATAAGTAATCACAACATATTGATTAGAGTCCTCTGTGTTATACGTTGGCCCTTGTTTTTTATCTATTATATATCTGTTAATCCCAAATTCCCTATTTCTACCATAATACTTCTTCATAATTGTAGATTTATATATGTTTGTAAGTCTGTTTCTGCTTTGTAAATAAATTCATTAGTATTTTTTTTTCAGATCCCACCTATAAATGAGAGCATATATTTGTCTTTCTTTTTTGGAATGTTTGTAAGTCTGTTTCTGCTTTGTAAATAAATTCATTAGTATTTTTTTTTCAGATCCCACCTATAAATGAGAGCATATATTTGTCTTTCTTTTTTGGACTTATTTCACTTAGTATGATGATCTCCATGTTGTTTCAAAAGGTATTATTTCAATTCTTTGGCTGATTAGTATTCTGTTGTATATACATAACTACATCTCCTTAAATGCTTTCATGTGTCAATAGAAACTTAGGCTGGTTCCATGTCTTGGCTATTGTAAACAATGCTGTAGTGAACATTGTGTGGTGTGTATCTTTTCAAATTATAATTATTTTTTTCTGGATCTATGCCCAGAAGTGAGATTGCTGGTTCAGATGGCAACTCTATTTTTAGTTTTTAAAGGAAACTCTATACTTTTCTCCATAGTACCTGCACTGATGTACATTCCCAACAGTATAGGAGGGTCCCCTATTGTCCACACCCTCTCCAGTGTGTTCTATTTGTAGCTTTTTTGATGGTGGCCATTCTGACAAATGCGAGGTGATGCCTCACTGCAGTTTTGATTTGCATGTAAGTAATTAACAAAGCTGAGCATCTTCTTATGTAGCTTTTGGTCATATATATGTCTTCTTTGGAGGAAAATATATGTCTTCTTTGGAAGACATATATGTATTCTTTGGCCTACTGTGGTCTTCTACCCATTTTTTTTAAACCTGCGGAGATATTTAAAAAATTTTTTACTTGATTTAGAATGTTTTGTCAATTTATGCTGTACTGAAAGTGACCCAGTTACGAATATACATACAGTGTTTTTTTCAAATTATACCCATCATGTTCCATAGCAAGTGATTAGATATAGTTCACTGTGCTATTCAGCAGGATCTCATTGCCTATCTATTCCAAATTCAATAGTTTGCATCTACTAACCATAAATTCCCAGTCCATCCCACTCCCTCCGCCTTCACCTTGGCAACCACAAGTCTGTTCTCCATGTCCATGAGTTTGTTTCTTTTCTGTAGGTAGGTTCATTTGTGCCATATATTAGATTCTGGATGTAAGTGATATCATATGGTTTTTGTCTTACTCTTTCTTACTTCACTTGTATGAGAGTCTCTACTTTCATCCATTTTGCTGCAAATGGCATTATTTTGTTCTTTTTGGGGCTGAATAGTACTCCATTGTGTATATATTCCACATATTCTTAATCCATTCATCTGTCAATGGACATTAAGGTAGTTTCCATGTCCTGGCTATTGTGAATAGTGCTGCAGTGAACACAGGGGTGCATGTTTCTTTTTGAATGAAAGTTTTGTCTGGATATATGCACAAGAGTGGGATTTCAGGGTCATATGATACTTTATATTTAATTTTCTATGGTACCTCCAGAATGTTTTCCATAGTGGTTGTACCAATTTACATTCCCACCAACACTGTAGGAGGGTTCCCTCTTTTCCACACCTTCTCCAGCATTTGTTATTTGTAGACTTTCTAATGATGACCATTCTGACTCATGTGAGGTGGTAGGTACCTAATTACAGTTTTGATTTGCATTTCTTTAATAATTAGTGATGTTGAGAATTTTTTCACGTGCCTGTTGGCCATCTGTATGTCTTCTTTGGAGAAATGTCTATTCAGGTCTTCTGCCCATTTTTAAATTGGGTTATTTTTTCTTGTTTTTCTTTTCTTTTTTTTTGCTGTTGAGTTGGATGAGTTTTTTGTATGTTTTGGAGATTAAGGCCTTGTGAGTTGCATCATTTGCAACCATTTTCTCCTATTCCAAAGGCTGTCTTTTTTTTTTATGGTTTCCTTGGCTGTGAAAAAGCTTGTAAGTTTGATTAGATCCAATTGACATATTTTGATTTTTATTTCTATTGCTTTGGGAGACAAACCTAAGAAAACATTTGTGCAGTTGATGTCAGAGAATGCTTTGCCTATGTTCTCTTCTAGGAGTTTTATGGTGTCTTGTCTTATATTTAAGTCTTCAAGCCATTTTGAGTTTATTTTGTGCATGGTATGATGAGGTGTTCTGGTTTCATTGATTTACATGCACCTGTTCAGTTTTGCCAGAATCACTTACTGAAAAGACTGTCTTTTTCCCATTTTATATTCTTGCCTCCTTTGTTGAAGATTAATAGGGGTCTGGGTTTATTTCTAGGTTCTCTATTTTGTTCCATTGGTCTGTATGTCTGTTTTTGTACTAGTATCACACTGCCTTGATTACTGTAGCTTTGTAATATTGCACAAAGTCTGGGAGAGTTATGCCTTGTGCTTGGTGTTTGTTCCTCAGGTTTGCTTTGGTAATTCTGGGTCTTTTATGGTTCCATATAAATTTTTGGATTGTTTGTTGTAGTTCTGTGAAAAATGTCATGGGTAATTTGATAGGGATTGCCTTGAATCTGTAGGTTGCTTTGGGTAGTATGGCCATTTTTACAGTATTAATTTTTCCAACCCAGAAATATCTTTCCATTTATTTGAATCCCCTTTAATTTCCTTGATTAATGGTTTATCATTCTCAGCATATAAGTCATTCACCTCCTTGGTCAGATTTATTCCCAGGTATTTGATTTTTTTGGGGTGCAATTTTAAAAGGTATTTTTGTATTTTTGTATTCCTTTTCTAATATTTCACTGGTAGTATACAGAAATGCAGTTGATTTCTGAATGTTAATCTTGTATCCTGCTACTTTGCTGAATTTGTTGATCAGTTTGAGTGGTTTTTGTGTAGAGTCCTTAGGGCTTTCTATATATAGTATCATGTCATCTGCATACAGTGACAATTTTACCTCTCCTCTTCCAATTTGGATAACTTTTATTTCCATTGTTTGATTTCTATGGCTAGGACTTTCAGTACTCTGTGGAATGAAAGTAGTAGGAGTGGGCATCTGTGTTTTTTTCCACTTTTTAGCGGGAAGGCTTTCATCTTTTCTCCTTTGAGTATTATATTGGTTATGGGTTTGTTATAAATGGCTTTGATTATGTTATGTCCCCTCAATACCCCCTTTAGTAAGAGTTTTAATCATGAGTGGATGTTAAACTTTGTCAAATGCTATATCTGCATCTATTGAGAAGATCATGTGGTTTTTGACATTTATAAATGTGGTGTGTGATGTTGATTGATTTGCATATGTTGAACCATCCTTGCGAACTTGGGATGAATCCCAGTTGGTCATGTTATATGATTTTTTTTAATATGTTCTTGAGTTTGGTTGGCTAAAATTTTTATTGAGAAATTTGCATCTATGTTCATCAAAGATATTGGCCTATAATTTTCTCTTTTGGTACTGTCATTGTCTGGTTTTGGTATTAGCATGATAGTGGCTTCATAGAATGGAATTATTCCTTCTACTTCAACCTTTGGAATAGCTTAAGAAGGATAGGTATAAATTCTTCTTTGTATGCTTGGTATAATTTGCCTGTGAAGCCATTTGGTCATGGACTTTGTAGGGAGTGTTTTTATTACATAGCCATTTCATTTCTAGCGATAGGTCTGTTCAGTTGATCTATTTCTTCTTGATTCAGATTTGGTGGGCTGTATGTTTCTAGAAAGTTGTCCATTTCTCTAGATTGTCAAATTTGCTGGCATATAATTGTTCATAATATTTCTTATGCTTTTTTATATATCTGCAGTATTAATTGAGATTTCTTTTTCATTATTTATTTATATTTTTTGATTTGAGTTTTTCTCTCCTCTTCTTGGTGAGTCTGGCCAGAGGTTTGTCATTGTTGTTTACCCTTTCAAAGACCTGGCTCTTGGTTTTATTGTTTTTTTTCTCTGTCAGTATTTGAATCTCTATTTATTTCCTCCCTGATCTTCATATCTGCTCTTAAGTCTTTGATATTCACTCTTAATTCTTCCAGTATTTCCACTATCTTCTTTTTAAACTTGGTGTCTGTTAGACTGAAGAAGTCTGTTTTATTGTTTGCTCGTCCAGGGGAACTTTCTTGTTCTTTTAACTGGAAATTTTTCCTGAGTTTCTTTATTTTGCTTATATTTTTGTTATTCCGTGAGTTTAGGGGAAAAAAAAACCTCCTGAGGTCTTGGAGCGTTATTTATATGCAAGAGCACCTCTGTTTATTTTTGTGAGGGTGCAGGCTATTGTCCTCTTAATGGAGTGCTGTGCATGCTTCCAGTGAGATGGGCGCAATGGGAAGAGCTAGTAGACAGAGCCTGGTTCTGGGCCCTTGACAGTGGCAAGGACTGGTAGGATGGTTTCTCAGGCTGCTCCTAGTTGCAGGGTCCTAGGAAGTTTCTGTCCATTTTGTGATTGGGTTGTTTGTGTTTTTGATATTGAGCTGTATGAGTGTTTGTATATTCTGGAAATTAAGCCCTTGTGGGTTACAGCACTTTTGAATATTTTTTTCCTAATCAGTAGGTTCTCTTTATGTCTTATTAGTGGTTTCCTTGTTGTGCAAAAGCTTATGTTTGATTAGTCCCATTTGTTTATTTATTTTTGTTTCTTTTGCCTTAGGAAACTGACCTTAGAAAACATTGCTTCAATTTGTATGGGAGAATATTTTGCCCATGTTCTCTCCTAGTTTTATGGTGTCATAAGTTATATTTAGGTCTTTAAGCCACTTTGAGTTTATTTTTGTGTATTTTGTGAGGGAGTGTTCTAACTTCGTTGATTTACAGGTGGCTGTCCAGGTGCCTCATTAGCACAGTAGGTAGCATGTCAGTCTCATACATGTGTCTGTCTAGCTTCCCAACACCACTTGCTGAAGAGACTCTTTTCTTCATTTGATATTCTTGCTTCCTTTGTTGGACATAATTGACCACAGGTATATTGTTTATTTCTGTTCCATTGATAAATATATCTGTTTTTGTGCCAATACCATACTGTTTCAATTACTGTAGCTTTGTAGTATTATCTGAGGTCTGGAGGGGTGTGCCTCCAATTTGTTCTTTTTCCTTAGTATTATAACTCTGAGTCTTTTGTGGCTCCATGTAAATTTTAGGATAATTTCTAGTTCTGTGACAAACATCATGGGCAATTTAATATCAATCCCATTAAATCTGTAAATTGCTTTGGGTAGTGTGGTCATTTAATAATATTAATTCTTAGAGTTCCCATCGTGGTGCAGCGGAAACAAATCTGACTAGGAACCATGGGGTTGTGGGTTCGATTCCTGGCATCGCTCAGTGTTAATGACTTGGTGTTGCAGTGAGCTGTGGTGTGGATTACAGACACGGCTCAGATCTCACATTGCTGTGGCTGGGGCGTAGGCTGGCAGTTGTAGCTCTGATTAGACGTCTAGCCTGTGAACCTCCATATGCCACAGGTGCAGTCCTAAAAAGACAAAAAAATAATAATAATATTAATTCTTCCAGTCCAAGAGCATGGACTATTTTTTTGTTTCTTTGAGTCATCTTCAGTTTCCTTTATAGATGTTTTATAGTTCTCAGTGTAGGTCTTTCACCTCCTAGGTAAGTTTTATTCCTAAGTATTTTTTTGGATGCAATTTTAAAAGGAATTTTTTATTTCACCTTTTCCTGATATTTCATTGTTAGCATAGAGAAATGCAAAAGACTTCTGTATGTAAATCTTGTATTCTGCTACATTGCTGTAATCCTTTTTTAGTCCTACCAGTTTTTATGTGTTATCTTTAGGAGTGTTATATAGAAAGTGCCATGTCATCTACACTGAATACCTTTTCTTCTTTTTCTTATCTGATTTCTGTGGCAGGAACTTCTAATACTATGTTGAATAGAAGTGATGAAAATGGGCATACTTGTCTTTTTACCACTTTCTGCTTTTTACCACTGAGTATTATGTTGGTTGTGAGTCTGTCATAAATAGTTGTTATTATGCTGAGATAGGCTCCATCTGTACTCACTTTGGTGTGAGTTTTTGTCATGAATGGATGTTGAATTTTATCAAAAGCTTTTTTTGTATCTATTGAGATTATCATTTGGATTTTGTCTTTCTTCTTTTGATGTGGTCTATTTCATTGATTATTTGGATATGCTGAACAATCTTTGTGAACCTGTATTGAATCCAATTTGATGATGGTATAGGATCATTTTTATCTGTTGTTGGATTAGGCTTGCTAATATTTTGCTGAGGATTTTTACATCTATATTCTTCAAAGATACTGGCCAGTAATTTCCTTTTTGCAATGTCTTACTCTGGTTTTGGTATCAGGGTGATTGTGGCTTTGTAGAATGACTTGGGAGTGTTCCTTCCTCTTTAATCTTTGGAAGACTTTGAGAAGGATAGGTATAAATTCTTTGTATGCTTGGTAGAATTCCCCAGTGAAGCCATCCAGTCCTGTACTTTTGTCTTAAGGGCATTTTTTTTGTTTGCTTGTTTGTTTTTGTTTGTTTTTATAGATTCTGTTTTGTGTCTAGTGATCAGGCTGTTCAAATTATCTATTTCTAATATGCATCTATCAGAATCTATCAGGATTCAGTTTAGTGGGCTGTATGTTTCTAGAAAAATGTTCATTTTCCCTAGGTTGTCCAGTTTGTTGGCATTTAATAATACACAGTTTTTTTTTTTCTATTTCTCCTGTGTCAACTGTTATTCATCCTTGGATCTTCCTTACTTTTGTTAATGAGATCCTCTCTCTTTTCTTCTTGGTGAGCTTGGGCAGGGATTTATTGATTTATTTACTTATCCAAAAACAGTTTTTGGTTTTATTGACTTTTTTAATTATTTTTTTCTCTGTTTTACTTATTTCCTCTCTGATCTTTGTTATTTCCTTCCTTCTGCAGATTTTAGATTTTGTTCCTTTTATGCTCTTTTATGTAGCAGGTTAGATTGTTTATTTGAGATTTTTCTTGGTTTTTGAGGAAGACCTGTATTGCTGTGATCTTCCCTCTTAGGACTTTGTTTGCTGCACCCCATACATTTTGTATGGTTGTGTTTTATTTTGTTTCTCTTTCTTTTATGGCTGCATCTATGGCATATGGAAGTTCCTTGGCCAGAAACTGAGTCTAAGCCACAAATGCAAGCTAAACTGCAGATGAAGCAATGCCAATTCCTTTAACCCAAGTGCCAGACCAGGGATTAAACCTACACCTCTGCAGCAAACTGAGCCATTGCAGTCAGATTCTTAACCCACTATACCATAGTGGGGAACTCCTGGTTCTGTTTTCATTGTCAGTTGTCTTGAATATTTTTAAATTTCCTCTTTGATTTCATCATTGATGTATTTTGTTTTAGTGACTTTTTTTTGTCTTCATGTGATCATTTCTTTCTCATTTTTCTTCGGCTGATTTCAAGTTTTATGCCATGGTGATCAGAAAAGATGCTTCAATTATTTTCTAACTCTGAAATTTTTTGAGGCTTGTTTTTTGACCTAGTGTGTGGTCTATTTCAGAGAAAGTTCCATGGGAGCTTGAAAAGAATGTGCATTCTGATTTTTTGGATATAATGATCTGAAAATATCAATTAAGTCTAACTTTTCTAGTTTGTCATTTAGGATCACTGTTGTCTTATTGATTTTCTATTTGAAATATCTTTCCATTGATGTTAGTGGGGTATTAAAGTCTGTGAGCATTCTGTTAGCATGTTGAGAATGAGGCAGCTATGGCAGAGCCTCTCTTTGTGAACAATGACAGTGGGCCTCTGATGGTGGACCTAGGCACCCTCCTGTGGCCCAGACCACACATCGACACTTTGGACTGTCTCTGCAGAGCCAAACCTAGTTCTACCACTGGGTATGTCTGCTGAAGCCCAACTTTCAGCACTCAGCTGCCTTGCATAGTAGCAGATGAATGTTTCTGGCTGGGAAGTGCAAGGTGGCAGGAAAGTCTATGCTGGGTCTCTCTCTGTCCTGAAGAGTGTAACAACTGGCTTGTCTCTACCACAAGCCAGCTATTACACTCTTCTCTCAGGCTCTGATACACTCTCACTGATCCAGCTGATCTCCCAGTATGTGAAGGGGGAACCTTTCACCTTTCTCAAATCCCTCCCAGGAGTGCAGGTCCCATATCAATTCCTTTCTTCCCTTTAGTCCTACCCAATTACATCATGATATTTCATGAATGGTTGTATTAGATCTTCTTCCAGCTTTCATTAGGTATTCTGTGAGAACTTTTCCATATGTAGGTGTGTTTTTGATGTATTTGTGGATGGAAGTGATTTCCATGTCCTCCTCTGCAATCTTGATCTCTGCCTTCCTCTTTGGACATCTTTAGAAAAATTGAGCATGCCCTTCTAGACTTGACTATTATTAAACATACTACTAGTTAAATAAAAGAAAGGAAAAATAGTTCTTGCTTTGAAATGACAGAGAAAAGAGAAGGATCAAAATGGAGGAGGAGTAAGATGTCACACTCGTCTTTTCCCATAAATACATAAAAAAACACATCTACATGTAAAACAATTTGCACAGAAGATCTTCTGAATGCTGGCAGAAGAACTTAAACCTCCAAAAAGGGCAAGAAACTCTTGAGATAACTGGGTAGAATAAAAGAAAAAGAGAGAGAAAAGGAATCATGATGGGACTAGCATTCCTGAGAGGGAGCTGTGAAAGAAAAAAGGAACCCACATACTGGGAAGCTACCTAACCAATCAGTTAATCAGCTGAGATGGAGGGATCTCAAAATCGCCAAAAAAGAGCAGCAACTGGACAGAGGAGGGCAAAGTAGAGTGAGAACCGTACAGAACATCTGCATCATCTCCCTGGACACCAAAGCCTGAGATGCTCAGGTGGTGGTTGAGCATTGAGAATCAGACTCCGGAGCAAGTAGGAGTAGCCATGTCACCTTCCTGTAGGTCCTTACTGCTGTTAATAGCCCAGCAAACAGGCACTGACTACTAGCCCTAACCATTGCCTCCTACCCCCTGGAAACAGACTCAGCACCTTGGGGATAACAGCCTGCTTACACCAAAGAAAGAAACAGCAAATATCCAAACTCCCATTAGAAAAATAAATAGTAATCCCCCACAAAATACAAAGGGGTGCTCTTGCATAGAAGTAGCCCTCCAAGACTACGGTTTGGCTTCCCTAAACTCACAACAAAAGGAAAGTATAAGCAAGATGAAGAATCTCAGAAATAATTATCAGTTAAAGGAACAGGAGAATTCACATGAAGCAGCAAACAATGAAACAGACCTCTGCAGTCTGATAGACACTAAGTTCCAAAGGGAGATAGTGAACATACTAAAGGAATTAAGGCTGAGTATCAAGGAATTAAGAATGGAGATAAAAAAGTAATTCAGACTACAAGAAAAATTAGAAAATTAATCTGAAGAGATGCAAACTGAGCTAAAGGCACTAAAGAGCAGAATGAATAATGCAGAGGAATTAATTGGTGACTTGGAAGATAGAATGATGGAAATCACCCAATCAGGACAGCAGACAGAAAACCAAGTGAAAAATCATGAAAGCAATATCAGAGATCTATGGGATAACATGAAGTGGGCCAATCTACACATAATAGGAATTCCAAAAGGAGAAGAGAAAGGGGTTTGAAAATATATTGGAAAAAATTATGTCTGAGAACTTTCCAAATCTAAAGGAAAGAGATATCAAGTTATGGAAGCACAGAGGGCCCTAAAGAAGTTGAACCAAAATAGACCCATACAAAGACATATTACATAAATATGGCAAAAGTTAAAGATAAAGAGAGATTTCTAAAGGCAGCAAGAAAAAAAATCAAAACATTAGTTATAAAGGAACTGGCATAAGGCTATCAGCTGATTTCTTTACAGAAACACTACAGGCCAGAATAGAGTGTCAAGATATATTCAAAGTTCTAAAAAGAAAAAATGTGCAGCCTAGAAACTTTACCTGGCAAGAATATCATTTAAAATAGAAGGGGAAACAAAAGCTAAAAGGGCACAGCAATACTAAACACGTTCTAAAAGAAATACTGGAAGGGCTTCTCTAAATACAAACAAAAAGTAAGAAGAAATAGGATGGAGGAAATCACAACTGAAAAGCAACCCCTTTAAATAAGCTAGCACAGAGATCTAAAAGAGGGAGAGAAAGCAAACTACTGTAAAAGTGACAATAAACACGGAACAGCAAAAGGACAAACATAAAGATGTTAAAAAAGGACTGCAAAATCACAGAATGTGGGGAATGAAAGTAAGAAAATCTAGACTTTTTTTTTTACATAATGTGCTTGGGCCTATATGACTCTCAGGCTAAAGCAAGGAGATACAGGAAGGGGTTAACATACTTCAAAAAACAGGGCAAACACAAATCAAAACCAAACACTACATTCACAAAAATTAAAAAGAAAAGGACAGAAGCATAAAATTAGTGGAAATCATCCAACCAAAAAAAGAAAAGAAAAAAGAAAGGAACAAAGGAGAAACATAGAATCAACTGGAACGCAAGGTTTAAAATAGCAATAAATACTTATCTATCAATAATTCCTTAAATGGATTGAATGTTCTAATCAAAAGACATGGACTGGCAGATTGGATAAAAAAAAGAAACCTACAATCTGCTGTCTACAAGAGGCTCAACTTAGGCTGAAGGACACATGTAGATTGAAAGTGAGGGTATGGGAAAAGATATTTCATGCCAATGGACAAGACAGGAAAGCGGGAGTTGCAATACTCAGACAAAATAGATTTAAAATGAAGGTCATAAAGAAAGACAAAGAAGGACACTATTTAATGGTAAAAGGATCCATTGAAGAAGAGGATATTACAATTGTCAATATATATTCCCCTAATATAGGAGCACCCAGATACCTACAACAAGTATTAACAGACATAAAAGGAGAAATTGGTGGGAATGCAATAATAGCAGGAGACTTTAACAGCCCACTCACATCAATGGAGAGATCCTCTAGACAGAAAATCAATAAGGCAACATAGATGCTAAATGACACAATAGAAAAGTTAGACTTAGTTGACATTTTCAGGGTATACATCCAAAAAAATATACATTCTTTTCAAGTGCACATGGAACAGTCTTAAGGATTGACCATATACGTGGGTACAAAACTAACCTCAACAAATTAAAGAGTATAGAAATTATTTCAAGTATCTTCTCTGACCACAATGGCATGATACTAGAACACAACCACAGGAAAAGAAATGAAAAAAAAACAATAAAACAAAAACAACTAACTACAGGCAGACTAAACAACATGCTACTAAAAAACCAATGGGTCAATAATGAAATCAAAAGGGACGTTAAAAAATGCCTAAAGGCAAATTATAATGAAGATACAACCATTCAAAATCAATAGGATGCTGCAAAAGCAGTGCTCAGATGGAAATTCATTCAGAACTCCCTCAAATTCAAATTCATTCAATTCAGAAGCCCTCAAAAAAGAAGAAAAATCTCAAACCAACAACTTAACCCACTACCTAAATGAATTAGAAAAAGAAGAAGAAACAAAACTTAAAGTCAGCAGAAGGAAGGAAATCATAAAAGAGAGGAAATCAATAAAATAGAGATTCAAAAAAAAAAAAAAAAAAAAAAAAAAAAAAAAAAAAAAAAAAAAAAAAAAACAAACCCAGAAAAATAAATGATGAAACCAAGAGCTGGTTCTTTGAAAAGGTAAACAAAGTTGACAAACCACTTGGTGGCCAGACTCACCAAGAAAGAGGAGAGAAAAAACCCAAATAAATAAAATAAGAAATGAAAAAGGAGAAATCTCAATGGATACTGCCAAAAAACAAAAAAACTGTTAAGAGAATACTATGAACAATTGTATCCCAACAAATCTGACAACCTAGGAGAAATGGACAACTTTCAGGAAACTTACACCCTGCCAAAACTTAATCAAGAAGAATAGATCAACTGAACAGACCAATCACTAGAAATGAAACTGAGTATGTCATAAAAACACTCCCTACAAATAAAGGTTCAGGACCAGATGGCTTCACAGGCAAATTCTACCAAACATACAAAGAGCAACTTATACCCATCCTCCTTAAACTTTTCCAAAAGTTTGAAGAAGGAATACTCCCAAAGACATTCTATGATACCACCATCACTCTAATACTAAAGCCAGATAAAGATATTACCAAAAAGAAAATTATAGGCCAATATCTTTGATGAATATAGACACAAAAATTCTCAACAAATTGTAGACAGCTGAATCCAACAACACATAAAAAAATCATACACCACGACCAAGTGAGATTCATCCCAGGTTCACAAGGATGTTTCAACATATGCAAATCAATAAAAGTCATACACTGCATTAAAATAAGAAAAGTCAAAAACCATATGATCATCTCAATGGATGCAGAAAAAAATAACTGACAAAGTCCATTCATGATTAAAATTCTTACCAAAGTGGGTATAGAGGGATCATACCTTATGTAATAAAATCCATTTATGACAAACCCACAGCAAATATAATACTCAATGGAGAAAATTTGAAAGCTTTCCCACTAAAATCTGGAACAAGACAAGTATTCCCACTCTCACCACTGTTATCAATCAGACAAACAAAAGAAATAAAAGGTATACATATTTTAAGAGAAGAGGTAAAATTGTCACTGTATGCAGATGACATGATACTATATATAGAAAATCCTAAGGACTCCACACAAAAACTACTTGAACTGATCAGTGAATTTAGCAAAGTAGGAGGATATAAGATGAACATTCAGAAATCAGTTGCATTTTGTATACTAACAACGAAATATTAGAAAAGTAATAGAAAAATACAATGACATTTAAAATTGCTCCCCCAAAATTTAAATACCTGGCAATAAACCTTTCCAAGAGGTGAAATACTTATATGCTGAGGACTATAAAACATTAATCAAGGAAATTAAAGGAAATTCAAAGAAATGGAAAGATATTCCATGCTCCTGTTTTGGAAAAATTAATACCGTAAAAATGGCCATAGTACTCAAAGCAGACTACAGATTCAATGCAATCCTATCAATTTACCCATGACATTCTTTATAGTACTAGAACAAACAATCCAAAAATGTATATGGAATCACAAAAGACCCAGAATTACCAAAGCAATTCTGAGGAAAAAATACCAAACAGGGGGCATAACTCTCCCAGACTCCAGGCAATATTACAAAGCACAGTAATCAAGACAGTTTGGTACTGGTACCAAAACAGACATACAGACCAGTGGAACAGAATAGAGACCCCAGAAACAAACCCAGCAACCTATGTTCAATTAATCTTTGAGAAGGAGGCAAGAATATAAAATGGGAAAAAGACAGTCTTTTCAGGAAGTGGTCCTGGGAAAACTGGATAACTGCAGGTAAATCAATGAAACTGGAACACACCCTCATACCATGCACAAAAATAAATGAAAAATGGCTTAAAGACTTAAATGTAAGAGAAGACACCATCAAACTCATAGAAGAGAACGTATGCAAAACACTCTCTGATAGCAACCTTACAAATGTTTTCTCAGGTCAGTCTTCCAAAGCAACTTAAAGCAAAAATAAACCAATGGGATATAATCAAACTGACAAGCTTTTGCACAGCAAAGGAAACCATAAAAAAAAAAAAGGACAACCTATGGAATGTGAGGAAATAGTTTCAAATGATGTAACTGACAAGGGCTTAATCTCTAAAATATACAAACAGTTTTTACAACTCAACAGCAAAAAAGCCAACAACCCAATTGAAAAATGGGGAAAAGACCTGAATAGACATTTCTTCACAGAAGATATAAAGATGGTCAACAAACACATGAAAAATGCTCAATATTATTAGAGAAATGCAAATCAAAACTAAATTGAGGTACCATCTCACACTATTCATAATGGTCATCATTAATAAGTCTACAAGTAACAAATGCTAGAGAAGGTATGGAGAAAAGGGAACCTCCTACACTGTTGGTGGAAATGTAAATTGGTACAACCACTATGGGAAACAGCATGAATATACCTCAGAAAATTAAATATAAAACTACTATATGACCCAGAAATCCCACTCTTGGGCATATATCTGGATAAAACTGTCCTTGCAAAGGATACATGCACCCTTATGTTCACTGCAGCACTATTCACAATAGCAAAGACGTGGAAACAATGTCCCATGACAGATGAATGGATTAAGATGTGGTATATATACACAATGGAATACTACTTGGCCAGAAAAGAGGTAATGCCATTTACAGCAAGATGGATGGAACTAGAGACTCTGATACTAAGTGAAGTAAGTCAGAAAGACAAATACCATATGGTATCACTTATATCTGGAATCTAATATATAGCACAAATGAACATTTCCACAAAAAGGAAAATCATGGACTTGGAGAACAGATTTGTGGTTGCCAAGGGGAGGGGGAGGGAATGGATGGACTAGGAAATTGGGGTTAATAGATGCAAACTATTGCCTTTGGAATGGATAAGCAATGATCCTGCTGTATAGCGCTGGGAACTATATCTAGACATTTATGATGGAGCATGATAATGTGAGAAAAAAATGTATATGTTTAAATGTGACTGGGTCATCTTGCTGTACAGTAGAAAACTGACAGAACACTGTAAACCAGCTGTAATGTAAAAAAAAATCATTAAAAAAAGACAAAGATAATGATTTCATCATGCAAAATATCTTTCTATAACAAAAACTTGATAATAAACATGTGAATTTCATATTGTATTCACTCTTAATATATCACAAAAAATGTCCCTAAATATATCTTACTTTTCTCAAATGACAAGATTAGTAAAAATGAGCTTCTAGGTCTGCGTTTTGACACTTGGGGAAAGAATTCTGACTTACAGAAATACATCCGTCTGTTTGTATTACCTGCAAATTTCAGATGCAAAGAACTGCAATACCCGGGTCTTCTCAATGAAAGGTGGAAATGAGGCTCCATCTGTTTAAAAGCCAGTGGCAAGGGATTAGGTATAATGCGTGTCTTAGACAAATCTAGAAATCTCAGTTCCAGAATTGTTAATAGAAATGTAATGCAAACAGTATATATAAAATATGTGTATCTTAAAATTCTCCCATAGCCACATTTTAAAAATGAAATCAGTATCAGGTATATTTCATTTAACCCATCATATCTATAATATCATTTTTGACTAATCAATATACAAATTAATACAATCTCAAAATGCAGTGTGTACTTTATACTGACACACATTTCAATTTGTACTAACCCAGTTTCAAGTGCTTAATACTACCATATTCAAAAGGTTTGTATACTATACACATTCACTGACACTCAGTTTTGTATTAAATTTTCCCATTCCTTAAAAATAAATAAAAGTTTAAAAACTGGCTAAATCACTTCTTAAAATTTTGATCATGATGCTTTAAATCTCCCACCCCATCAGTAGAATAACACTTTTCTTACCTTGAGGATCATTTAGAACTCTTGTAAGTGTTGTCCTTACTTTTAATAGTGACACATCCATCTGCCCTAATGGCAGATTCATATTTTTTAAATCATATACTGAATTTCTTTCACTAAACAGAATTTAAACAGATGGTTCAAAAAATAAAACTAAAATAAGCATTTGTTAAGTTTATTGAATCTCTCCTATGGTTTGGATCCTTGCCACACACTAGATTTAAGAATAAATAAGTAGATAATTCCTCCATTTGTTCTACAAAATTAAAACCAACAAAATGAGCCATTACTAAATGCATTCGTTCAGAATAGTAAGACCCATGCTTCTGTTATGAATACCATGTTATTCTTGGGTAAGTACACCAACCCTCAAATTTTATTATATTTTGCTATACTCTTGTGATAAGGGACATAAAAGAGAAGATCATAGTTAATCCTGACATTGCAAGAATGAGATATTGGAGATTAGCTTAAAGTCCCCAGAAAGGTCCTGGAATGGACGTTGCCTACCGGAGCCTTCCTAACAGCTTACGCAATAAAAGAATACATTGAAAAGCTTTAAAAATCATTATCTGAAATGTCATTGAAGATTATATCATGATGACAGCAGCAAATATCATGAATTATGACTATCTAAGAGCCAATCCAAGCAGGCCTCTTTTTCTATTCAATACATTCAAATTTAAATCAATATTTTCATTTTATATCTCTCAACTTATTGACGAAGGTAGAGTTTCTTCTAAGACATGACGAAAACACATATGAACATTATCCATTCACTAGTTTCTTTTCTTATTGCCATAACCAAGAATCCCTCTCACAGATTCCATTAGACTCCCTGGCCTGTCCTCTGCTCCTAGTTTGTTTTACTTCTCTTTGCCTCTTAGATATTTTTACCTTCATGCCTGACATGCATATATTTATATTATTACTATCAATGAATCTTCTACCTCCTTTTTTCCAACTTCTCTATTTAGTATTGGACAAAGTTTTTATATATATATTTTTAAACCCATAAAGAATACCATTCAAGAGAAATACAGTATATTTCTCTCTGTATCTAAGGACTGAAGTTTATGTTAATGTAATTACTGGAGTTATGGTATTCGAACACTTGACCATTTATTTGCATAATGCACTGCATAGATAGGAATTTCTTCACCTACTCCTATAACTCAAAGTTTTACAATCCAAACTCAACTGTGGTTTTCTTGTTTTTTCCTATAAGAGTATGTTAACAAAATTAAATGAATGTGCAAAGCTCAGCAATACTTTTGGAGAAGTAAACTTTCCCTATGTTTCCTTTTTATTTCCTACAAATTTATATAACTTTGTATTTAACATTTTTCCATCTTCATTCTATCACTTTCTCTTCATTATAATTACTTGGTGAGGTACTGCCTCCCCAGCTTTGTAAACATTATGCTCTGCTACTGCTTCTTAGTAGCTAAAAGCAGACTTCTAATTTTAATTACCTCATGGAATTACATTCTCATTGTGATTTACATTCTTAATTCTTAAACTAGTAGGCATACGTGTGTTTTGCTTTTAATCAAGGAGAATAATAAGTCAGATCTAACCACACCCTAAATCTAAATTCATAGTACTTCTCAGCTCTAATTCAGAATGTTCACTTTTGCATACACTTGTCGTAATACATATGTAAGCCTGTTTTTGTTGCTGTGTTCTTTTCCTCTCTCCTTCTGACCATCATATTTAAAATGAGTGGCTCCTCTTGCAAGTTCTCTGATTCTATCTACTTCAGCTTGAAATCTGACTTGGAGGTACGTGTTACCTTTTATAATTATGTTGATTTTTGAATTCTTTCAGTTACAAATTATTATCTGTGCCGTATTTATAAAATATGTGAACAGTAACTTCTACTTTAAGATTTTTTCTCCCTTTTTTGTAGCCAGGAAGGAGTTCATTAAGTTTTTACAGGCAAATGTTTCCCTAGGAATGCAGTAAGGCTAATCCTCAATAGTTAATCTTCAGAAATCCCATGACATCAGGTAGACATTTATACATCAGGTAGAGATTTTGAATTATGTTGTAGGGATATAAAGGTTAGTAAGCACATACTCTCAACCTTCAGAATATTGTAAGCATGGTGGTAAATCTGTGGAAGAAAGGAGGTGGTTTCACTATGATTATTACCACAAAACAAATGCCCTTACCTGTACCATTAATCATGCCACAATAACTTGGCCAATAAGGGAGATTCCTTAAGAATTAAAAAAAAAAAAAAGAAAATGAACTTTTTCATTCAAAGAACACATTCTCATGTTACTTTGTCTATTACGATTCAGTACTACTTCTAAAATAATATTGATTAGATGTGACAAATCCTAAGTTTAAGAAATGTTCTTAATCATTTGATCCATGTTTTGCTGAAGTTTTCATTTTGTTGAGATAAATGAAATGCCTGATATCATGAAGTGGCGAGATGATAAAATAAAAACTGCCAAATGTTGTTAGTTAGGAATAACTTGGAACAGAATTTTGCAAAAGGAAGATTGAGAAGTATTTATCAGAAATTTAGGGAACTCCTGACGTGGCTCAGTGGAAACAAGTCTGACTAGCATCCATGAGGACACAGGTTCAATCCCTGGCCTTGCTCAGGGGGTTAAGGATCCGGTATTGGTGTGAGCTGCGGTGTAGGTTGCAGAATCAGCTCGGATCCTGCGTTGTTGTGGCTGTGGCTGTGGCCAGCAGTTGTAGCTCTGATTACACCCCTAGGCTGGGAACCTCCATATGCCGTGGGTGTAGCCCTAAAAAGACCAAAAAAAAAAAGAGAGACAAATCTAGATCTTTTAGCGGAAAATATTTTCCACATTGGAAATAATGGATTATTTAGTAGTATATTGAATGTTTAAACTGAATGGAAGGAAAATATTACATAGAAAAGTGATGTATACTCAGTAGGAGGGAGAAGGGGGGGTTATGGAGGAGGAAACAGAAGCAGATGCTTAATCAATAGAGAATGGAAATATATAGATAATCAATTTATACTCCCCCCTTTTAACTCTTGCATGAACTTACATTAAAGCAGGACACAGTTCATAAACTTACACACTAATATCTTAATAAGATATATTTATATGTCTTGAAACAACAAAAACAGTAGTAAAATTTTCTCTGCACTCTCATCTATTCTTTGGTGTGGAAAAATGGGTTTGTTGTATTCCTATTGTGCAATTCAATAAGATGTCAAGGCAAGGTGTTACTTCTTTTTAAACAGAATAAGCTGTTATTCATGATCAGCATTGCTATGATCAGTTCAATTAATCTCATTATAATCTTAAACTGATATGAATTCTTATTCCAGTTAGGAACTCCTAGTAACCCTCAAATAAGCATTTAGAAGCTTGTTTTCCTCTATTAGACTTTTCTTTAAAAATTATGTGCCTATGGACTCTGTTGAAAAAAAGGACTACACAAGTGAGTATTTAATTGTTTTATACAAATTTTAGGTAGGGATGCAGGTTGAAACAGTGGTTACTTAGTAAAAATATTTCATCTCTTTGGATATTGATTACCTTTTTCTTTGTCAGGAAATACCTGATCTAAAACACATTTTACTTTGAGAAGGAAAGACTTTCTCCCTTGGTATTTATTGGAGTTCTTCCTATTTTAAGCATATGATAGATTAGTTATACTCCAGATAAACAGGCAGGAGCTGGGGAATAAAAGGAAATAATGCTTATATGAACATATCTCATTCTATTACTACCTCACAGGATTCATGCTCTTTATATTCAGATACTAAAATATGTAATTTTTGAACTTGAAATACAAATTCCATTTTTGTATTATTAGTTTACACAAGCTGAGTTATCAATGCAGAAAATCATTTCAGGAAAATTTGCAAGGGGAAAGTCATGAAAGCACTGTCATGGATATAGGCAGGTCTGTTCCATAGGTTGGTGCCTGTGCTTTACCAGTTGTTCAATAAGTTTCTTCCCTACCCTAGAGCACCCTAGTGAAAGATACAGACACTTGGCTTGGAAACTTACTTTTTGCCTTTATATGAGTCAATTATGGCAACTTTGCTTACGTTGTCCTTTCCACTGAAAATTTTATAAACTCCATCTGAAGTATTGTGGTGCTGAAAAGATATGCACAAGAAAATATTACTTCTAGGACAAGCCATATTTTTCAAGATATAAAATATGTAATTAATTCACTTTTGAATTTCTAGATTACTGGTAGTTCCTAATTATTTTTGTGATTTGAAATGTATCTACAATAAAGTTTTAAAATTATTGGTATTGAACCTTTTGAAAAGTCAGAATATAAAAGGCACCTAGAAATAAGTGCTAAATGCTGAGACAAAGGAAGAAAACTAATATCTGAAGCTGGCGTGGTCTAATTCCTTTGTGATAACTAAGCCAGAAAGGCCATTTTGATTACTCCTATTTAACTGAGGTGACGAAATAGTGAAAAAAAAAAAAAACCTAAGAGAACAATGACAGATTCCTAGAAGAATCCTCTATATCATGATCCATAATAACTGCTTTTTAAAGATTTGGGATACAAAATTAAAAACGGTAATAGCCGGGAGTTCCCTTCGTGGCTCAGTGGTAAACGAATCCGACTAAGAACCGTGAGGTTGCGGATTTGATCCCTGGCCTTGTTCAGTGGGTTAGGGATCCGGCGTTGCCGTGAGCTGTGGTGTAGGTCGCAGACACGGCTCGGATCCCGCGTTGCTGTGGCTGTTGGCTGTGGCGAAGGCCTGCAGCTACAGCTCCTGTTAGACCCCTAGCCTGGGAACCTCCATATGCCGCGCGTGCGGCTCTACATAAAAGGCAAAAAGAAAAAAAAAAACACCAAAAAAACGGTAATAGCCAAGCAAGGAATTAAGAGTATTTGCGTTAAGTAATAGTAACTTAATTTATTATCCTTTAAGGCTTTCTCTATTTATATTGAATTGATGAATAACCTTGCAATCCTAAAAACCATCTAGGGTGAAATAGCAACTATGAATTTGAGAATATAACTAATATCTCATAAAATGCAAAGTGAAATTATAGTCACGTTTTCTTCAATAGTCACCTTGTCCTATTTATAATTCAAAACATTGTTATAATTAAGTATATCACCAAGTTCACATTTCCTTAATCTCCAAGCTATCACTTCATGACATTTGTTGTAGATTACTGAAAGTTCATATTAAATAATTCCATGAAAATATGCCATTGCTGATGTATCAATATCATTGTGTGCAATTTTGGCTAACTTTTAAATTTACATTAAAATACATTTGCATTAAAACAAATTAAGAGGTCTAGAGAAGGAGGAATGACATGATGAATATATTTAACATAAATATATAAAAATATGACATTAAACTATTTTATGATGGGAAATCAAAACTGAAAACAGTGTTCAAAGCTTTACCAGCTTATAACCTATTTTAGACAGCTGCATATTTATTTATGAGTGGATAGTTAATTAAATTTCAGTGTCTTAATTTTAAATTTAATTGTTAATTTCAGGTAAGTAAATTTTCTGAACTAGAAAAGTTAAATCCACGTGAAGTAGAAACTTTAAAAAAATTAGAGGATGTATTCCTAGATCAGAAAGAGATTTAACACACTAAATTATATAAAACTATGAACTGTCAATGCCATTTTATTTACCCACTTGAAGTATAACAATACCAACATTCATATTTGGTACTCACAGGATAAAACATACCAACTGTGTTAGGAATGGAATATGGAACCAAATTCAAGAATGGATCTGTATAGCCCCACAGTAGTTCTTTCAAAGTTCTCTTTTGAAACATAGAAGATTTTGACTTTTTTATAAATAAATTAAGTATCAGTTGAATAAATGCATTTGGGTAGAGATGGGGTGCAGCCTACAAAAAAATAACTGTTTAAGACAACAATTGCAGTATCAGATTTTTAACAAATAAATATTAGAATTGAGTTTATTTAAAACAACTTTTAATTGTATCTTTAAAGTACTGCCAAATCTTGCCAGGAGTAAGGGTACAATGTTTTTTTCATCTCTGAATAAATTCATTTCTCTTCCTCAGTGTGAGCCATAGGAATAAGAATTTCAAAGTTAAATCTGACATTTTATTAATACAGTTTAAGTGATTTTCTAATTCAGTTGATTATTGTATGATCTTGTCATCTTTCCAAATGACCATAAATCATAATAACGAGAGAGGAACACATTTTCAAAAATGACAAAATAAAGGATATCTAATGATATAATCATGAGATTACTTTCAGTGGATTCTAGAGTATTTCAAAACAAATAATTTTACTGTTTGTGTACTCACTGCTACGGCCAGATTGAGAACAGTGAAAGTATCATTTTCTGTTCCAACTGATAGCGAGGGTTCAAAGATGGCACCTTTGGGCTGTAGGAAAGAGATCGTGTGGGTCTTAGGGTCCTGGATTATATTTTCCTTGGCTAGATAACGAACTCTGAAAAACAGAAGTAAATAAAATTCAAAATAATTGTTTCAAGTGAACATTGTCTCAAATACCATTTATTCATAAAAAATAATTTTTGAATATGTTTAGTATATAAGAAATTAAGTAGATTACAAGGATAAATAAGCCAACGCTGGGTCTCTAGCTAACTAGAGAAGGGAGGGGTCTTAAATTTATGTGCCAGGTAGAAGGAATAAGTGCTATTATTGGAGTTTACACAGAGTCTGTAGGAAAACACAAAGACAGGTACAAACCCAGGTTTCAGATAGTTATGATGGGGATAATGGACAAAATACAATTCTACATAAGTGGTCTGCTGACAAACAGGAGTTTAGTTAGACAAAACAGAGTAGAAATTAGCAATGAAGTAAGAAGAAAAACATGGTGTAATTTTAGAAATGCAAATGTCAGTATGGTTGGTTTAAAGACTCTGAGTAAGGAGAGTGGTGGAAATAAAACAAGTAAAATAGGCAAGATCTCAAAGATAAAATGGTTCTATCCCATATTCAAATGTTTAAATTTTATCCTGATTGTCAGGTGGAGAGGGCAGAGAGGGAATGGTAAGAGTATGTTTTCTTACACTAGACTGTTCAAAGTCTTTCCAACACTGGCTTTTCCATAATTTCCATTAGCTTTAATGAGAATTAAGATAATTACTAGAATATAATTTCTACTTTACAGATAAATTTCCTTCCATCCCTCGCTCATATTTTATATACTTAGTTGTAAGCTCCTGGCTCTAACATGCTTAGCCAAAGTACCACCTACTTTTAGAAATGTGGTGAAGGGTGATTATTATGGAAAAAAATCTTTCAAATATGAGATATTTACTGAGATGAAATAGGTAGACATTGCTCTGTCATATATTTGAATTTAATAAAGACTTAAAAAATGCATGGGACTGAAATGTCAAAAACACAACAAACCAAAAAGGTGACATATTTCAATTATAATAAAAATGTAAATTCCTGTAGAGTAGATTACAAGTATTTTGTTTCCCCAAAAACAGCACCCATTACTTGGTAAGTTCTCAACACAGTTTTTATAAATGAATAAATTAATTAGTGGCTCATATAATCTCAAAAAATATTCACACTAATATAGAAACATATTTTACTTTCAATATTTCTTCAGAGCCTTATCACTGAGTATGGTAGGCATTCAAAGAATGTAAGTCTGAAACAGCACACTGCACAGTGTATTGCTACTCAGTTACTATTTTCTTAGATAATTGTATTTTAAAATTAGATTACCTATTATTAAAATTTAAAATTAAAATGCTTTTATTTTCAGGAACATTTATGAATATATAATAATTGAGATAATGGCAAAATAATTGTGATCCAATTCTTATTTACCTAAGTTGCACTTAAAAAACTCTATCAGTAGATGGCATTACTAGGAGAGAAATCCTTTAAACTGAGGCCCGAGTTTAGAACATAAATCATACAATTTTTGGTTTTAAAATTAGAATATATATACAGGTTTTAGAAAATGTTACTTAATAAGGTCAAAAGGAGCAGTTTGCCTCACACTTGGCCCCAGATTGCTTTCCATGTACTCCTGCAAAGCACAGTAACCTAAAAAAATTTATACTGGATCTGAAGATAGTCTGAAGGAATTACTAGGTCTTCACAGAGATGGTGTAGTTTGGAATATATATTATTAAGGTCTCAATCCAGGCAATTTCATGCTTTGATCCATGTCATATCCTATCAATCAACGTTTCATCAAGCTCACTTTAACAGCCAAAAGCCAAACAAGCCTGTTGTTCTGTTTGAGGAGAAACATCCTCTTCCACTTCCAATTTCAACTGAATTCAGGGTGTAATTCATGGGGAGGTAGGTTTTTTCCAACACATGCAAGGCTCTCAAACTATTAACTTTTTCTGAAAAGTTGTTTTCACATTATTTAAGGCACCCAAGCAGACACTGTCTCTGTTTTGGTGACATCATGAGATAAGATGACTAGTAGTTGATTACAATTTCCTTTAACACTGATATATAAATAGTTTATTGTTTAACAGCTGTAAATCCAACTTCTCTTCACCAATGGTCCCCTCTTTGCCTTTTCAAGTTAATTAATTATATCTACTCCACCTACTTTCATCCCTTAGAGACATTGGTTAAAGCCTCTAAGAATAATTTTAGTTTGTCTTTTGTCTTTTAGGACAGCATCTTTGGCATATGGAACTTCCCAGGCTAAAGGTCAAATTGAAATGCAGCTGCCAGCCTACACCACAGCCAGGGTAATGCCAGATCCAAGGCATGTCTGCGACCTACACTGCAGCTCACAGCAATGCTGAATCCTTAACCCACTGAGTGAGGCCAGTGATCAAACCCACATCCTCATGTATACTAGTTGGGTTCATTACCACTGAGCCATGACAGGAACTCCCTAAGGATAAAATTTATAATAGCTGTCAACTATCAGAGCAGGACTAGGACAGGATTCAATATTATGTTGATGTTTTCTCATACCCCAATTAACACACTTAACAGTAAAAATGATGCCTCCCAAACAAACAAAAACCCCAAAACCATGATGTTCTCAATCTAATAACTCTTTTCTCATATGTATTCACTTATTATAAGGTATGATATTTAAATTATTTTTCTTTGATTCTTATTAAATCACATGTGAATTCTAGATATTTATAGGCATACCTATACATCATAGCTACATTTTTTTGGAACAAGATAATCATATAGACTGTTGTTAATGACATAAGAACCTTAAGACCATGAAGAAAATAAAAAAATTTTCCATGGTAGTGCTTTTTTGTAGAAATGAAAATCAAGTTTTCCTTAATAGAATCATGAATAGTCACGGACACGTGCCTGAGGACAGGGAATTTGTGGATAATTTTAGGACAGAATAGGCACCAGGACCTCTGCAGCTTGTACATCATGTGCTCTGGCAGCAGGCATTACCCTCACAACTTCTGATACTTCATTGTATTTGAGTGTGAGCTGTCAATCTACAAACATGTTAATGTATGGAGAGGAAATAAATTATATAATTATAGATTAGAAAACAGATGAGACAGTAAAACTACGAATTTTAAGAGATCACTAGAGATATGACATTGTGTGATAATACTTGATCCTGGGGTCTAACTACTTGGAATTATTCTTGAGGGAAGTCCACATGTTTCTATAACAAATAATAAAGCAGGACTTAACTCCACAGTCATGTGGACAACATCAATATATTCCTAATACTTGAGTTTAGTATTTTTGGCATGTCAATCTCCCCTTTTCTTACTTTGTAAGTTAGAAAAGGCACATAGTCTATACTTTAGATAGGAGAAAATCAACACAGAATTGTAAGTTTCCAGTCTCTGGGTCTCTGTGAACATGCTAAAACACTTCCCGTCCTCTGGTATCATGTTTTTTTTTTTTTTTTTTTCAATTTACAAAATGAAAACTTCTGTTAAAAAACCTATTAAACTGTTAAGACATGTAAGATAAAGGTATAACTTCTTCAGTCTCAGTACTGGAGACTGAATAAACATAATTACACACAAGACCTGCAAACAGTTGGAAGAGAGATCCTTATCAGGTGTTGCAATTATACAAAATATATATAATTATGTGATTCTTAAAATTTGGTATATATTGAAATTCCCCAGGATATTTGTAAAACTCATTGCTGGGTTCTAAGTAGAGTTTCAGATTTATTTGGTCTAAGGTGGGGCCTGAGAATTTGCATTTTTACCTAGTTCTTAGATGATGCTGATGTTGCTGGTCCATGAAACACACTTTGAAGATCATTGATGTAGTATACACACTCAGTTTTAGAATTTTAAAATACTCTGATTTTTAAAATTTTGATTTTTTTTCTGTTTAGAGTTGTGAGAATATAAGCCACAAATATAAACACCTTTAACTGATGCTGATAAATTCACAGTTAAATCTGCCTTTCATATAATCATTAAAACAAGAACAGGATTTTATATAGGCATAAAAATTATTTCAGTCTGTATTAGTGACAAGAAAGTAATAAGTACATCTTGATACAATGGCATTTGTCAACAGGAAGCTTTATCAGAAATGCATATGATCAAGAAAGATGCCACGTATTTGGGGGGACTTGCTTACCTGTATGTGTAAGGACCTCTTTGCTTAACTTTAATTTTGCTGCTATTAACTGCTACTTCCTCTGGATTCTGCACATCAAAGATCCAAAACTGTCTGTAAACTTCTGTGCCTGTTTTAATCCAATTTTTGAAAGCAATTGTACCTTCTTCAAGGACCACTTCCTATGAAAAAGAGAACAAGTTTGGTTATTTCTTTGTAGTAAAGGTAGGCATTTGTGGGAAGTAAAACTTTTAGTTAGTCAAAAAAATGTCTAAGCTTGGGAACCTCATTCATGAGAATCTTTGAAACCTTGTTGTGTGCTTGCAAGAGAAATGTTTTGAACAAATTACATAGCAATCTCTTTCAGTTAACTTCTTATAAAGAGAATAAGTATGTGAAGAGAATAAGTGTGTGATATTGGAGACATGTCTGTCTGTCTGTCTGTTGGTTTTAAGGCTGACCATGGGTAAGCTGTAAAATCCTGTGACACATATTCCTGTGTCAGTATTAAACACAATCAAATTGTAAGTTATATATATAAAATATTATTTTACTTTTCTCAGTATTAGCCAGTATGCAGCTATCAACATAATTTCTGGACATAATTCAATACAATTAAAACCGGCATTTAAGAGATAGAGAATATAATTAGATAGAAAATATAAAAAAAGTCATTAGGGGAGGAGATTACAAATGCAAGTTTTTTAAAAATGCATTTGAAATTGAGATCAACAACTTAAATCAAATATGTATACTGCTATACTCAAACCTCATGGTAACCACAAACCAAAAATCTGTAATAAATAAAACACTACAGATAGTCATCAAATCACAAAATCAGACAACAAAAAAAGAAGAAAGGGGTGGGGGAGTCTTACAAAAACAAAACAAATACAAAGCAGTTAGCCAAATGACAGTAAGAGCATATGTATCAATAATTACCTTAAAGAAAAATGGACTAATTCTCCAAGCAAAAGACATATCGTAGCTGAATGAATACAAAAGCAGTTCTGTATGGAATTCCCACTATGACACAGTGGGTTAAGGATCTGATGTTTTCTCTCTGGTGGCTCAGGTTGCTGCTGAGGTGTGGGTTCAAACCTTAGCCAGTCACAGTGGGTTAAGGATTCAGTGTTATGACAGCCGTGGTGTAGGTCATAGGTACAGCTTTGGTTTGATCCTTGGCCTGGGAACATCCATATGCCACAGATGTGGCTGAAAAATGAAAAGAAAGAAACAAAAAACAAATTCCATATTTATGCTGCCTACAAGAGATTAACTATATAGACCTAGACTCACATATCATGAAAGTGAGGGGATGGGAAAAGGCATTCTATGAAAATGAAAATCATAAGAAAGCTGGAGTAGCAATACAGTATCACATAAAATATACTTTAAAACAAAAACTGTTACTCATAGACATAGAGAACAGACACATTAGATCAGATGGACTTGACTGATATTTATAAGTCAGTCCATCTGAAAGCAACAGAAAATACATTCTTTTCAAGTGCACATGGAACACTCTCCAGGATGGATCACATGCTAGGCTAAAAAAGAATCTGCAGTAAATTTAAGACAACTGAAATCATATCAAACACTGTTTCCAGTTATAATGCTGTGAGACTAGAGGTAATCTCTAAGAAAAAATGTGAATAAAATCTCACAAGAAAACATGTAGAGGCAAAGCAATAAGCTACTAAACAAACAGTGGATCACTGGGGAAACCAAAGAGAAAATCAAAAATTACATAGAGGGGGGGATGGAGTGGGATGGACTGGGAGTTTAGGGTTAGTAGGTGCAAACTATTGGATTTAAAATGGATGAGCAACAGGATCCTGCTATTTAGCACAGGGAACTGTGTCTGCTATCGGGAATATATATATATATATTCCTGATACGGCAGTCATATATATGTGTATATATACCCCTCATGCCATACACAAAAATAAACCAAAAATGGATTAAAGTCCTGAATGTAAGTATAGATAGTGTAAAACTCCTAGATGAAAACATAGGCAGAACATTCTGACAAATTGCAGCAATATTTTTTGGATCTGTCTTCAAAAGCAAAAGACATAAAAGCAAAAATGAACAAATGAGACATTAATAAAAATAAAGCTTTTCCTCAGCAAAAAAAAAAAAACACTGATAATGTGAAAAGACAACCTACAAAATGGGAGAAAATATTCGTAAATGATGTGATCATCAATAGGGGTTAAAAAAATATATAAATATCTCATATATCTCAACATCCAAAACAAAACAAAACAAAAAAAGAAACCAAACAACCTGATTAAAAATAAGCTGAAGAAATGAATACATATCTTTTCAAAGAGGTAATGCAGATGGCCAACAGCCACATGAGAAGATGCTCAACGTTGCTAATCATTAGAAAAATGCAAATCAAAAACACAATGAGCTATCACCTCACACCAGTCATACGTGGCTATTATCAAAATGAACACAAATAACAAGTGTTGGCAAAGATGTGGATAAGATGGAAAGCTTGAACACTGTTATAGTTTGAATATAGTTTGGTGAAACCACTGTGGAAAACAGTGTGGAGGTTACTCAAGAAACTAAAAATAGTAATACTATATGACCCAACAGTTTCTGAAAACTAATGTGTCATTTAAGGCCCGTGTTTTCTTATTAATTCTCTGGATTATCTGTACATTGATCTAAGTGGGGTGTTAAAAATCTCCAACTATTATTTTACTATCAATTTCTTCTTTTATGTATGTTAATATTTGCCTCATATACTGAGGTCCTCCTATGTTAGTGGCATATATAATAACAAGTGTTATATTATCTGTTTGGATTGATCCCTTAATCATTGTGGAATATTCTTCCTTGTCTCTCATGATAGTCTTAATGTTTAAAATTTATTTTTTATTAAAGTATAGTTGATTTACAATGTGCCAACTTCTGAAGTATGGCAGTCATATATATGTGTGTGTGTGTGTGTGTGTGTGTGTGTGTATATATATATATACACTATATATATATATATATATATATATATATATATATAGTATTTACCCACATACATATACATTCCTTTTCTTATATTATCTTTCATTATGGTCTATCCCAAGAGATTGGATATAGTTCCTGTGCTATACAGTAGGACCTCATTGCCTGTCCATCCTAAATGAAATAGCTTGCATCTACTAACCTCAAACTCTCAGTCCATCCCAATCCCTCCCAATTCCCCCCTGACAACCACTTGTCTGTTTTCTATGAATCAGAATAACCAGAAATATTCTCAATACCTTTTTAACTTTGTTCTCAATAAGCATGTCTCCAACTGGTATCAAAATACCTCCAAACACAGCCAGGACTGCACCAATGACAGCACCAGCGATGAGCCCACAGTTTCTATCACAGACCATTTTTCTTGTTCAGGGGAAAAATCAAGGTTCGGCCCCTGCTTCTTTCAATCTCTGAGATCTGAGGAGCGAGTTTCAAGAGGTCTGGTTCTATAATTTGGAGAAAATCATAAAACGGAAGCTTAAATATCAATACAAAAAAAGTCAAAGTACAACTGAAACAGCTCAATATGCCAATTATAAATGCATTTTTAAAAACAAAATTTCTAGGTCTTCTTTCTTGATTTGAATTATCTATCAATGGTAGAAATTTTAAAAAATAATCATCACATAGAGTATTTGTTCAAAATTCTCCTCTTTTTAATTTTCGTCTGAGGGGTGATTAACATACTGATATCTTTCCTAAGGAGAGCATGCTTACTGTATTTTCATCCTTTGATTTCTTTCTGTCAGCCCAGGGAACATATGGGCATCTTCACCCTCTATTTGGCTTCTCTACCCAAACACAACCTTCTGCACCCTGTGTGGATTTCTGCAAACTGAATGTGGGTGGACTGATGTCTTTTTCTTCTAAATGTTAAGCAAGTGTAGTGACAGATGTTTTCTTTACTATACCTTTTTCACAAATAGACAGCCAGATATTGATTTTACAGGAAATGATCTAATGAGTCTCAGAAGGAATCAATTCTTCTTATCATTTGTAAGCTGTCAAGACAGAAAAGCATGAGTCAATTGTGAAAATACATCCTCAGAAAATTAATACAAGACTACGCTAATATATTCAAAATTATAATCATTATTTAAAGTAAATTCTTTTTGAATGAATATTTAATTTATGCTGGAATTCTTTCATATAAAAATGTTCAAAATATTGAAATATTTTAAATGAGTATTTTTATTTTATTATTAATAATTGACTTTTAGATATTCTAAAGACGAAAGTTTGAAGTAAGCATATAATGTAAAGGATGCCTAGTTTCTAAGATAGGCATTGCTTTCTTACTAGTCTCAAATATATGTATATATCAAATATATATATATTTCAATATACTCAAGTACGATGTTGTTCCATCATGGGCAATTTATTCATGTCAGTTCTTTTAAAATCAACTAGATTTGTGTCAGTATGTATTTCACTTGGTCAATCTTACTGTATATCTTTCTGTAATGTGTACTTATTTCATCAAATTTGGAAAAAAGCACTTAATGGAATGAGTAGTTTCTATTATAACAAATACTTTTCTGAATTTTATTTTTAATTTGATTCTATTTTTATTAGAGTATAGTTGATTTACAGTGTTGTGTCAGTTTATGCTGTACAGCATAGTGACCTAGTCATACATATACATACATTCTTTTTCTCATACTGTCTTCTGTCATGTTCTGTCCTGAGAGAATATACATAGTTTTCTGTGCTGTACAGTAGGATCTCATTGCTATCCACTCTAAATGTAAAAAGTTGCATCTACCAAACTCAGACTCCCTATCCATCCCACTTCCTCCCCTTGCCACCTTGGCAATCCCCAAAATGCTGTTGCAACCAAAATAGCTCAAATGAATATGTAATAGAATTAATTAATATAAGAATTAATTTGAAAACACTTTCATTTGATCTACTTTGGTTGCAACTGCATTTTTATTAATGAGGTTGTCCTTACAATGATTAACAGAATGTGCTTTGTAGTTATAAACAAATATTCCCTATTTCAAAATATCCCTGGCCAAGAAAAAAGAAAATTTCAACAGATGGAGGTTACTGACAAAAAAATTTAAAAAAGGAGGAACACACAATATTTTTGGAAACCTTGTATGATAATAAAAACTTTATTTTTCATGGTCTCAGATTTTTTGCTCCATAGCTTTGTTTTGGTCAAAGTACCCCTCTACGATTTTATTGGTGTTTCTTTCCACCATTTAATTTTTTAATATTAATTGTATAGCTAAGAAAATAATATTAAGAAAATAAGGAATATTAGATTTTCCCCAAAGTGTAAAAGACAAGTATTACAAAAAAATTTTTCACAGCAAATTATTTTTTATCTTTTTATCTTTAAGATTTCCGTTTATCTATGCCTTATACCTAGAATGTTTCCACTGTAAATCAGGATGAATACACTGATTCCCCTTGACTTATTGGTGGCAAAGAATAGTCAGTATTTGCCATTGAATGGTCATTAGTGTCATGTATTTTTTCCAGTGTTAATGAAACACACCAGTCTAAACAAGCGATTTATTTTTCCTGTGAAATTCTGTAACTCACTGAGCAAGTAGAATTGACTTTTTATTAATCGCTTGGTAGTGGAGTGTGAAGAATATTTCTCCCTGCCCTCTGAAATCATGTAACATGCTGTCTCCTATGGTTTTGGCCAGGGTTGTCAAAAACAAAAAGCAAGGAAAAATAATAATAATAATAACAATTATTATTATTATTATTATTGTTATTATTTGTCTTTGTAGGGCCACACCAGCAGCATATGGAGGTTCCCAGGCTAGGGGTCCAAATGGAGCTGTAGCCGCTGGCCTATGTCACAGCCACAGCAATGCCAGATCCAAGCCACATCTGTGACCTACACCACAGCTCACGGCAACAACGGATCCTTAACCCACTGTGCAAAACGTTTCTGCTGAGACACAATGAGAACTCCAAACAAAATTAATTAAACCTGATGGTAAAGACTGGATATTCTCAAGTAGAAACTCCTTTGCAAAGCATACAGCACTTAAATTTTGTGACACACAATATTTTTTTAGTTATATACACACATATATGCACACACATATATTCTTTATATATCTATGAATTTTTATTCTTTATTTATATATATATACTTTTCAGAAAAGAATATATAATATCAAAACAAAAAAACAAACAACCTGATCAAAAATGGACAGAACAGTAAATAGACATTTCTCCAAAAAGACACAGGAAGCCAACAGGCTAATGAAAAAAAAATAGTCAAAAGGCTAACTGTCTTATAAAAATATTATATAATAACCTAAAATTATTTTGGGTATAGTGCCCTGTGCTATGCAATAGATCCTTTTGGTTATGTATTTTATATATAAAGCTGTGTATATGTTAATCTCAAATGACTAATTTATCCCTCTCCCCTCTCTGCTTTGGTAACTGTAAGTTTATCTTCTATGTCTCTGCATCTGTTTATATTTTGTTTAATTCATTAGTATCATTTTTTTCCAGATTCCACATTTAAGTGATATCATTTGGTATTTATCTTTCTCTTTCTGACTTACTTCATTTAGTATGGCAATCCCTAGGCCTATCCTTGTTGCTACAGTGGCATTATTTCATTCTTTTTTAAAATCTCATCTCTTTATCCATTCATCTGTCTGTCCATGGACATTTAGTTTGCTTCCATGTTTTGGCTTTTGTAAATAGTGTTGCAGTGAACACTGGGATGCATTTATCTTTTCAAGTTATAGTTTTCTTTGGATATGTGCCCAGGAGTTAGACCACTGGTTCATATGGTAACTCTTTAATTTTTTAAAAGAACCTCCAATTTGTTCTCCATAATGATTTTATCAACTTACATTCCCACAGTGTAGAAGGGTACCTTTTTCTTCATACTCCAGCATGAATTATTTGTAGACATTTTGTTGATGGCCTTTCTAATTGGTATGGGGTGATGCTTAATTGTAGTTTTGATTTGAATTTCTCTAATAATTAGCAATGTTGAACATTTTTTTCATGATCCTGTTGACCTCCTGTGTCCTTTAGGAGAAATGTCTGTTTAGTATTGTGTCCATTTTTGATTGGGTTGTTTGTTTGCTTGTTTTGATACTGAGCACTAATGAACTGTTTTTATATTATGAAGTTTAATCTCTTGTCCTTTGCATTGTTTGCAAATATGTTCTCTCATTCTCTAGATTTTCTTTTCATTTTATTTATGGTTTCTTTTGCTGTGCAAAAGCTTTTAAGTTTAATTAGTTGTCATTTTTTGTTTTTATTTCTATTACTCTAGGAGGTGGATCCAGAAATGTATTGCTGAAATTTACGTCAAAGTGTGTACTACCTTTGGTTTCCTCTAGAGGTTCTAAAGTATATGGTGGTAACAGGTCTTTAATCCATTCAAATATATTTTTGTTTATGGTGTTAGCATTCTTTTACATGCATCTATCCAGTTTTCCCACCACCATTTATTGAAGAGACTGTCTTTTCTCCATTGCATATTCTTGCCTCCTTTGTTGTAAATTAATTGACCATAGGTACATTGGTTTATTTCTGGACCTTCTATCCTGTTCCATTGATCTATATGTCTGTTTTTGTGCCCCTGCCATAGTGTTTTGATTACTGTAATTTTGTAATGCAGTCTGAAGTCAGGGAGCCTGAGTCTTCCAGCTTTGTTTTTATTTTTCAAGATTGACTATTCAGAGTCTTTTGTGTTTCCATATAAATTTAAATTTTTTTGTTATGGTTCTGTGAAAAATGCTTTTGGTAATTTGATAGGGATCACATTGAGTCTGTAGATTGCTTTGGCTAATATAGTTATTTTAACAACATTGATTCATCCAGTCCAAGAACATGGTATATCATTTTATCTGCTTGTGTCATCTTAAGTTTCCTCATCAGCATCCTATAGTTTTAGTAGAACAGATCTTTTCCTCCTTAGGTAGGTTTATTCCTGAGTATTTTTTTCTTTTTGATGTGATGGTAAATGAGATTGTTTCCTTAATTTCTCTGTCTGATAGTTCATTGTTAGTGTATAGAAAGGCAACAGATTTATTATGTATATTATTTTTGTACCTTGCAACTATACTAAACTTATTGATGAGCTTGAGTAGTTTCTGGTAGTGTCTTCAGGATTTTCTATGCATGGTATCAAGTCATCTACAAACAGTGATAATTTAACTTCATTTTCAATTTGGATTCCTTCATTTCTTGTCTGATTGTGGCTAGGCCTTTTTTTTTTTTTTTTTTTTTTTGGTCTTTTTGCCTTATGTAGGGCTGCACTCACAGCATATGGAGGTTCCCAGGCTAGGGGTCTAATCAGAGCTGTAGCCACCTGCTGACACCACAGCTACAGCAACATGGGATCCAAGCCATGTCTGCAACCTATACCACAGCTCACGGCAGTGCTGGATCCTTAACCCACTGAGCAAGACCAGGGATTGAACCCGCAACCTCATGGTTCCTAGTCGGATTTGTTAACCACTGAGCCATGACGGGAACTCCTCTTTTTTTTTTTCTAATGATTTTTATTTTTTCCATTATAGTTGGTCTACAGTGTTCGGTCAATTTTTACTGCACAGCAAAGTGACCCAGTCATTCATACACACACACAAACACACACACACACACACACATATATAAACACATATATACATTCTTTTTCTCATATTAACCTCCATCATATTCCATCACAAGTGAGTAGATATCGTTCCCTGTGCTACACAGCAAGATTATTGCTTATCCACTCCAAAGGCAATAGTTTGCATCTATTAACCCCAGACTCCTAGTCCCTCCCACTCCCTCCCCCGCCTTGGCAACCACAAGTCTGTTCTCCAAGTCCATGAGTTTCTTTTCTGTGGAAATGTTCATTTGTGCCATATGTTAGATTTCAGATATAAGTGATATCGTGGTATTTGTGTTTCTTTTTCGGACATACTTCACTTAGTATGAGAGTCTAGAGTTCCACTCATGTTGCTGCAAATGGAATTATTTTGTTCTTTTTGTGGCTGAGTAGTATTCCATTGTGTATATATACCACATCTTCTTAATCCATTCATCTGTCAATGGACATTTAGGTTGTTTAAATGTCTTGGTTATTATGAATAGTGCTGCAATGAACATATGGATGCATATATCTTTTTCAAGCCAGGTTTGTCCGGATGTATAAACTAAAGTGGGATTGCTGGGTCATAATAGTAGTTCTATATTTAGTTATCTGAGGTACTCCATACTGTTTTCCATAATGGCTTACCAATATACCTTCACAGCAAGAGTGTAGGGGGTTACCCTTTTCTCCTCACCCTCTCTAGCATTTGTATTTTGTTGACTTGTTAATGATGGCCATTCTGACTACTGTGAGGTAGTACCTCATTTTAGTTTTGATTTGCATTTCTCTAATAATTAGTGATGTTGAGCATTTTTTTTTTTTTCATATGCCTGTTGGCCATCTATGTATCTTTGGAGAAATGTCTATTCAGGTCTTTTACCATTTTTCAGTTGGGTTGTTGGTTTGTTTTTCTGTTGAGTTGTATAAGTTGTTTTTATATTTTAGAGATTAAGCCCTTGTCAGTTGCATGGTTTGAAACTACTTTCTCCCAATCTGCAGTTTGTCTTTTTTTTAATGGTGTCCTTTTCTGAGCAAAAGCTTGTAGGTTTGATTAGGTCCCATTAGTTTATTTTTTATTTTATTTCTGTTGCCTTGGGAGACTGACCTAAGAAAACATTTGTGTGTCAGGGAATGTTCTGCCTGTGTTCTCTTCTAGGAGTCTTTTTAATACTGTCTTGTCTTATATTTAACTCTTTAAGCAATATTGAGTTTTTTTTTGTGTATGGTTTTAGGCTATGTTCCAGTTTCATTGATTTACATGCTGCTGTCCAGTTTTCCCAGAAGAGACTGTATTTTTCACATTTTATGTTCTTGCTTCCTTTATCAAAGATTAATTGACTGTAGGTGTTTGGGTTTATTTCTGGCCTCACAATTCTGTTTCATTGGTCTGTATGTCTGCTTTGGGTAGCAGTACCACACTGTCTTGATTACCATAGCTTTGTAATATTGTATGAACTCAGGGAGAGTTATGCCTCCTGCTTGGTATTTGTTCCTCAGGATTGCTTTGGCAATTATGGGTATTTTGTGGTTCCATATAAATTTTTAGGTTTTTTGTTGTAATTCTGTGAAAAATATCATGAGTAATTTAATAGATATTTCATTGAATCTATAGACTGCTTTTGGTAGTATAACCATTTTTACCCATGAGCATGAAATATCTTTCCATTTCTTTGAATCCTCTTTACTTTCCTTGATTCATTCCTCCTAGTTCTCAGCATGTATGTCTTTCATGCCCTTAATTGGTTTTTTTCCTAGGTATTTAATTTTTTGAGGTGCAATTTTAAAAGGTATTTTATTTTATATTTCTTTTCTAATATTTCATTGGTAGTATACAGAAATACAACTGATTTCTGAATGTTAATCTTGTATTCTGCAATGTTGCTGAATTTGTTGATCAGTTTGAGTAGTTTTGGTGTGGAGTCCTTAGGGTTTTCTATATATAGTATCACATCATTCCCATAGAATGACAGTTTTACCTCTTCTCTTCCAACTTGGTTACATTTTATTTCTTTTATTTTTCTGATTGCTGTGGCTAGGACTTCCCATACTATGTTGAATAAAATGGGTGAGAGTGGGCATCCTTGTCTTGTTCTAGATTTTATCAGGAAGCCTTTTGGCTTTTCTCCATTGAATATTATATTTTCTGTGGGTTTGTCATAATGGTTTTTATTGTGCTAAGATATGTTACCTTTATACCCACTTTGTTAAGAGTTATTATCATGAGTGGATATTGGACTTTTTTGAATACTTTTTTTGCATCTATTGAGACGATCATGTGGTTTTTGATCTTTCTTTTGTTAATGTAGTGTATGATGTCAGTTGATTTCCGTATGTTGAACCATCCTTATGAACTTGGGGTGAATCCCACTTGGTCATGGTGTATGATCTTTTTATGTTGTTGGATTCAGTTGGCTAAAATTTTGTTGAGAATTTTTCATCTATATTCATCAAAGATGTTGGCCTATAATTTTCTTTTTTGGTAGTATCTTTGTCTGGTTTTGGTATTACAGTGATGTTGGCTTCATAGAATGTCTTTAGGAGTATCCCTTCTTCTTCAGCCTTTTGGAAAAGTTTAAGAAGGATGGGTATAAATTCTTCTTTTTATGTTTGGTAAAATTCCCTGTGACACCATCTGGTCCTATACTTTTGTTTATAGGGAGTGTTTTTATTACATATTCAATTTCATTTCTAGTGATCCATCTGTTCAGTTGATCTATTTCTCTTGATTCATACTTCTAAAACTACATTGAATAAAAGTATCGAGGGTAGAAATGCTTGGCTTGTTCCTGATCTTAGAGGAAATGCTTTCAACTTTTCAGTATTGAGTGTGATATAAACTGGGGCTTGTCATGTATGGCCTTTATTTTACTCTGGTATTTTCTCTCTTTTCCAATCTTCTGGAAAGTTTTTATTATATGCACATGTTGAATTTTATCAAAATCTTTTTCTATGTCTATTGAAATGATCATATGTTTTAATCTTCAGTTTGTTATTGTGAAATATCATGTGGATTGATTTGTGAATATTGAAAAATCCTTGCCTTCCTGGAATGAATCACATTTGAGTATGTTGTATAACCTTTCAATGTATTTTTGGATTCAGTTTGCTAGTATTTTGTTGAGGATTTTTCAATCTATATTTGTAAGTGTTAACTGGCCTGTAATTTTCTTTTTTGTGATATCAATATGGTTTTGGTATAGGGTGATGCTAACCTCATATAATGAATTTGGAAGTGTTCCTTCCTATGTAAGATTTTATATTTACACTTAGATATAAATATATTTAAAATGTTGAAAGGGAAAAAAACTACAACCAAGAATACCCAGCAATGATTTCATTCAGATGTGACTGAGAAATCAAAAGCTACCCAGACAAGCACAAGCTAAAAGAATTCATTACCATGAAGTCAGTGTTACAACAAATGATAAAAGAAACCTATGGGACACAGCAAAATCAGTTCTAAGAGGGTAGATTGTTGCAGTACAAGCCTACCTCAGGAAAAGATCTCAGATAAAAAACCTAGCCTTACAGTTAAATCAACTAAAAAAGGACAAATAAAACCCAGTTAGTAGAAGGAAAGAAATAATAAAGATCAGAGCAGAAATAAATGAAATAAAGACAAAAAACCCAAACCAAATCAAAACGAAACAAAACAAAACAACAACAAATTAAAACGGAAAAGATCAAGGAACTTAAACTGGCTCTTTTAAAAGATCAACAAAATTGATTAACCTTTAGCCAGACTCATCAAGAAAAAAGGGAGAGGGCCCAAATCAAGAAAATTAAAAATGAAAAAGAAGTTACCATGGTCACAACAGAAGTACAAAAAGCCTTAAGAGACTGCTATAAGCAACTGTATGACTTTTAAATGGGCACACTAGAAAAAGGGCTAATTCTTAGAAAGGTCCAATCTCCCAAGACTGAACAAGGAAGAAAAAGAAAATATAAATGTCCAATTATAAGTGTTAAAATTGAATCTGTGACTTAAAATATTCCCACAAAGTCCAGGATTAGATAACTTCAAAGGTGAATTCTACCAAACATCTAAATATTAGTTAATGCCTATTCTCCTGAAAAGTAGTCCCTTAAATAATCATTGTAATTGAAAAGTAGAGAATAACATTGAGGTATTCTGTCCTGTATGCAAGTGATCATATTCAGGGGAGTTGATTAAGTCGTATTTTACTAAATGCTCATTTCATAGACCTTTTCCCAGTTCTCATCTCCAAGTTATATCTAAGGTAGTTATCAAAATACAGAGATTCAATTGGGTGTAACAGAGACTGATAGACTGGAAATAAAACCAAAGCCTTATTGGCTACTCTTTTGCCAGGTTATCATGGGCAAACTGCATAATCACTCTGAATCTAACCTTAATTTCTTTATGTGTAAAATAAGATGCTAAAATGAGATCCACATTTTTTCAGGTTTTATGAATGTTTATTTTTTATTTATTATAGTTAATTTGCAATATTCTGTCAATTTCTGCTGTAAGGAGATCCCCAGTTTTAATTTAAGCAGCTGAAAATGTATTTCTCTTAAATTCTTATATACAAGTCCATTAGGTAGAGTTGACTGTGATTACAGCAGTGGTAGGAAGCTTGTGATCCCAATGCCTAAACTGATCTCCCTGTTCCCACCTGACACTCTGCAGTCTCGTATTTAAGAACCTCAAGAAGAACCCCTATAGAAATTTGCAGTTTGCAACTCATTAAAAAATTGGGACAGGAAATCCCTATGGTCAAATTCCAGTTTTGTTTATAAAACATCATGAATATATTAAAAAAAGCTAAAAGATAAAGTCATCTCTTTTAGAAAGATATTTTATGCTCTATATGAACACCACCAAAAGTTATTCAATAGAAATGTCCTTTGCAATTCTGACAGATGGAATATAAAATGATTTAAAAATTCCAATTAAGTTGTTCCAAAATTGATGTATGTGCATTTATTTGCCCTTTTCCATATTCTATGTCATTACCGTGTTGTGACTCTATCTGACTTTTACCAGAATCATTCCCCTTTATTCACGCAGCCCAATGGACTTCAGAGGAGATCATGAAAGGGACAAAGAATTTCAAGGAAGTTACTGGAAGACCCAGTGGGGACAAAAATTGTCTTCAATGCCTCCTTTTCTAAACCTGCAAACTCATTATTATGACTTTCATGGACCCTGAGCCCAGAGAAGTCAAGTCGTAGGAGGACCTGGACACTTCCCAGGCTCTGACTGCTTTGAACTTAAAACTGAAGTGAGATAGTACACCCAGCTCACTGCTGTTGAATCAAGTCATCAGAAAACAGAAGCACCAATAATTTATTCTGTTGAGTTGTGTGATTGGACAACTCAACAGAATAAGTTACTAGTCTAACACAGGTCTGGATGATAAAAAAGCAAAGATACAAGTGTTTTTCTAACATTCCTTCATACATTTACTGATATTTTTGATAGAGTAAAATTCAGTTGTCTAATTTTTTCAAGCTTTCAACTGGCTGACTCACTTTTGTTGCTTTGGTATAAGTATCCATTTTTTTCTCTAAGAATAGGCAAGCTATTTCACATGAATGTAGTCCTTTTTTTATCAGTGGTTTACATTCTATGGTTTCATTTACTCAAGGTCAAATGTGATCAACCAAGGGTAACTGAAACCAGTATAAGGGGGAACTACTTAGGGTTTGATGCTATGCATAGTTTCAGACATCTGCTAAGGGCCTTGTAAGGTAACCCATTATACTCATGGATATGCGGAGACTGCTGTATTTGTGTTCATTGATTATGTTTCAGTACCTTGTCATTGTGAGTAAGTACTGCTATTATAATCATAGTTTAACCTTAAGCTTCATAAAACAGAAGTACAAATACAGTTGACCCTTGAACAACACAGAGGGGTAACTGTCTCATGCTCCTTGTCTATGGTCCTGCATGTGTGGATTCAACCAACTGCACATTGTGGATCAGATAGTACTGCAGTATTTATTGAAAAAATCTGTATTAAAGTGGACCCAAGAAGTTCAAATCTGTTTTGTTGAAAGGTGAACTGTTGTTTTATTCACCTGAAGAAAAGAGGGACAAACACATTATGAAATACATGCACTGAGTAAATAAGAGAAAAATTAATTTACTCAGCACATTTCATTCAACAGCTTTTCCACTTAAGTTTGTCTTCAAAAACAAGTGTAGCTTGAAGTTTGTCTTCAAAAACAAGTGTAGTTTGTTCCCACTCTTCTCTCAAATACAGCTATTCAGAGCATATCAGACTTTTTTCTTCACATATGGTTTTCTTGATAATGTAGCTTCTCACATATTAGAATTTATTTTACTTTCTAATGTAGACTAAATGTTTTTTTTGTAAATTTTGTTTCCCCATTTTATATTATTTTTATTTGCTAAATTTGTTTTCATTGTAGTTGATTTACAATGTTCTGTCAATTTCTACTGAACAGCAAAGTGACCCAGTCATATATATCTATACATACATTTTTTATCATATTATCTTCCATCATGTTCTATCACAAGTGACTAGATATAGTTACCTGTGCTGCACAGCAAGATCTCATTGCTTATCCACTCCAAATGCAGTAGTTTACCTCTAATAACCCCCAACTCCCAGTCCCTCCCACCTCTCCCACCCCATCTTGGCAACCACAAGTCTGTTCTCCATGTCCATGAGTTTGTTTCTTTTCTGTAGATAGGTTTATTTGTGTCATATATTGGATTCCAGATATAAGTGATATCATATGGTTTTTGCCCTTCTCTTTATGACTTACTTCACTTAGTATGAGAGTCTCTGGTTCCACCCATGTTGTTGCAAATACCATTATTTGTTATTTTTTACGGCTGAGTAGTATTCCATTGTGTGTGTGTGTGTGTGTGAGAGAGAGAGAGAGAGAGAGAGAGAGAGTGTGTGTGTGTGTGTGTGCATATCATATCTGCTTAATCTATTCATCTGCTGATGGATGTTTAGGTTGTTTCCATATCTTGGCTATCATGAATAGTGCTGCAATGAATATAGGGGTACATGTATCATTTTCAAAGAAACTTTTTTTCTGGATAAATGCCCAGGATTATGATTGCTCAGTCATATGGTAGTTCTATGTTAGGTTCTCTAAGGTACCTTCATACTGTTTTCCTTAGTGAATGTACCAATTTACATTCCCACCAACAGTAAGGGAGAGTACACTTTTCCCCACACTCTCTCCAGCATTTGTTATTTGTTGACTTGTTAATGATGACCATTCTGACTGGTGTGAGGATGAATTAATATAATAAAAATGGCCATACTACTGAATGCAATCTACAGATTCAATGCAATCTGTATCAATTTACCCATGACATCTTTTACAGAACTACAGCAAACAATCCAAAAATTTATATGGAACTATAAAAGACCCAGTCTTACCAAAGCAATCCTGAGGAACAAATACCAAGCACAAGGCATAACTCTCCCAGACTTCATACAATATTACAAAGCTACAGTAATCAAAACAGTGTGATACTGGTACCAAAACACACATACAGACCAATGGAACAGAATATAGAACCCAGAAATAAACACAGACACCTAGAGTCAATTAATCTTTGAAAAAGAAAGCAAGAATATAAAGTTGGGAAAATACAGTCTCTTCAGCAAGTGATGCTGTGAAAACTGGAGAGCTGCAAGTAAATTAGTGAAACTAGAACACACCCTCACAGCATGCACAAAAGTAATCTCAAAACGACATAAAGACTTAAACATGAGCCAAGGTGCCATAAAACTCCTAGAAGAGAACGTAGGCAAAACATTCTCTGACATCAACCATACAAATGTTTTCTTAGGTTGTTCTCCCAAGGCAACAGAAATAAAAGCAAAAATAAACTAATGGGACATAATCAAACGTACAAGCTTGTGTACAGCAAAGGATACCATAAAAACAGACAACCTGCAGAATGGGAGAAAATAGCTTCAAACGATGCAACCAACAAGGCCTTAATCTCCAAAATATATGAACAACAGATACAACTCAACAGCAAAAAAAAAACCAACAACCCAATTGAAAAATGGGCAGAAGACCTGAATATACATTTCTCCAAAGAAGATATACAAATGGCCAACAGGAACATAAATTTTATTCTGTCTTGTTACTTAATAAGATATGACATTGATATCTATAATAGTTCACTGCTTGGTAAAAGTACTAAAATTTAGGGAATAAATTATAATCTTAAATACAGGAAAGAAAACTAATTATTAGGACTTATGTCAAAAAGAGAAAATAAGAAGGCAGGTATTAAATTTTCACTAATTGCATACCTTTATTGAATGTAGACGGGCCCAACTATATCAGTTCATAGATCATAAATATTATTCCTTTTCTAGAAATATTTACCTGTGGCTATCTTTAAAAGAAGATAGATATTTTTTTGTTTCTGTTTTGGCTTTCAAATCAATGGACTGTTTCTAGAATGCCTTCTAGAAAGGCATTATGTCTTTCCACTATGTTGGAAACCTGGTGGTAAGAACTGAGACTAAGTTATAAGAAGCATCTCTAATAAATAGGTGATAAAACTGGAGAAAGTTCCTAGGGAATCTGTAATTATTCTCATGTTTCTAGATAAAGTGGTATTCCCTGAGAAAATCCACCCAGAAAAAACTTGGTCCAGAGATAAAATTTCCTGGGATATGCACTTTAACAAAGTTTCAGATTATAAGAGTACAGTCTTGTACCATCAGAGAATGTGAGGAACTAATTGGCACTTTCTAACTTCAGTGAGTATCACAAATCTCCTGTACTACTCTTAAGCCACCAGATCACACACTTCTGTTTTCCTCTAGGCACACACTGTGATTCTTTGGATACACAGTCTTCCTCACTTGATAATTATAGAATCTTCCCAGAAAACCAAGTTTTAGAATTTTGGTCATGATTAATGCAACAACAGATTGAGTATGAATTATGAAATTTATAATTAAGTTCCTTTCTACACTCTTACTTTACATGATACCTAGGTGTGTTAACAAAGCCATGACTCTCTAGACATGAGTAAGAGGCAGATTTAAATCCAAGCTATTTAATCAGTCATTTAAATCTGGTTATGTTTCATCATGTGGAAACAGAAGGTCATTAATTTAGTACTTATTTTACATGCAATAGTTGGAATAATAGCTATTGTGGTCAAAATGGGCAAGGACTATGGTCCTTTCCCTTTTAGGCAAACCTTATTTGGGCTCTGAGTCACCTCCACAGAATCCAAAGGCTCTGCGGGAAATGTTTCAATAACTAAAGTATAAAATCTCTAATAAGTTTTCTTATTGAAGTTACCATAATCCTACTAATTTTCAATGTGCATTTCCATCTTATCAGAATATATTGAGCTAAAATTTATAATGAAAAATTGTATAGACATCTACAATATAAAACAATACACTTCACTAATATATGCTTTTCAAATTTTACAACTTATTTGGTGACAATCTTAAAAATTAAAACAACAAGTACACTGAACTTCATATACTAAGGATTCTTCTAGAAACAAGCCTATCTTTTAGAGTACTTTTTGGAGTACTTTATATCACGGATTACACTAAGTTTGAAAGTATCCTTTTAAAGTCATATTAGTTTGAATAGGGTTATCTAGAGCCATTCTTGATGAATCTGAGATAGAAATACTGTTATCTTCTTTTTTCCACCTCAAGTTCTACTGTAAATGGTAAGATACTACATAGTTTTCAAGAGTTATAATTCTGGGCTTTGAATTCCAGAAATTTAAGTCAAATCTGGGTCTTAATATTATAGTTTGTCTGTGTCTTAATCTTCTCTAAATGGGCATAGTACATTAATCATTTAAGACTGCAAATATCAGAATTAAATGATAAAGTGAAAAAAATCCTAATATAGCACGTTATTTTTATTTCAAATGTGATTATGATATGCTATTTTGAACAGCCTAACAAGTAAAATATTGTTGCATATTGGCCAAGCATTACTTTTTAAAAATCTGATAAAAGTATATAGTTTGGGAGTTCCTGTCGTGGCTCAGTGGTTAATGAATCCGACTAGGAACCATGAGGTTGTGGGTTCGATCCCTGGCATCACTCGGTGGGTTAAGGATCCGGCGTTGCTGTGAGCTGTGGGGTAGGTTGCGACAAGCTCAGATCCCGCGTTGCTGTGGCGTAGACCAGCGGCTACAGCTCCTATTAGACCCCTAGCCTGGGAACCTCCATATGCCACAAGTACGGCCATAGAAAAGGCAAAAAGATTAAAAAAAAAAGTGTATAGTTTGTACAAGAAGAATGATTATTCGCGAAACACTTAGATTACAATAAAATCTTATGAGATGATTGGTTCTTTAGGTAACAGAAACTGAGAATATCATGAAAATAAAAAAGGAGCTTCTAGCTTAGAACAATTCTTGAAATTTTCAACCAGTACTTGGTGAGTGAACTAAAACACCTTATGATTAAATGAGAAAATATTTACAGTGTCGGTTCCTTCAGTAACAAAAATTCACAAGATTCAGGGAGTTCCAGTCATGGCTCAGTGGTTAACGAATCTGACTAGAAACCATGAGGTTGCGGGTTCGATCCCTGACACACAACCATGAGGTTGCGGGTTCAATCCCTGACCTTGCTCAGTGGGTTAAGGATCCGGCGTTGCCGTGAGCTGTGGTGTAGGTTGCAGATGTGGCTCGGTTGCTGTGGCTGTGGTGAGGGCCGGCAGCTACAGCTCCTGTTAGACGCTTTGCCTCCATATGCCGCGGGTGCGGCCCAAATAAGGCAAAAAGACAAAAAAAAAAATTCACAAGATTCAAATATGTTTGAATAGACTTGGCCAAACATCTTTATAAAAGATAAAGGTAGGGGATTCCTGTTATGGCCCAGTGTTAACAAACCTGACTAGTATCCATGAGTTATTATATTTCATATTGAGTTGTTTTCAATGGATGTCCCATAAATGACTTATCACTTTTATGCCAACATTCTTTCTGATATGCAGTTGTTAACTACTTATTACTTTAGACAGTCATTGGTTTGTTTAGCTTTCTATCTGAATTACACAATTTCTGGTGAACCTGATTTGTCTGCACGGTTAAATACAATGTGTACTTTGATATGTTCAAGTGAACAAAGATGTTGTAATTGCCAGTGGGAATGATACATTTTCTAGAGTATATCTCAGTTTCTGGAGTTAAGACCTATTCTGGATCCCATGTTACAGTGTGCTCTATGGGAGTTTCCAGGTTAGGAGTCAAATTGGAGCTACAGCTGCTGGCCTACGCCAGAGCCACAGAAATGCTAGATCCAAACTGCATCTGAAACCTATGCCGCAGCGTGCACCAATGCCAGAGCTTTAACCCACTGAGTGAAGCCAGGAATCAAACCCACATCCTCATGGATACTAGTCTGGTTCGTTATTACTGATCCACAATGGAAACTGCATAGACACCTCTTTTAGTATGTAATATAATAACTCCAGAAACTGAGATATACTCTACAGAATCATGCCATTTAGAGTTATATATGATTTCTAATTTATTATTTCCAATAGCAAAACAAACTAATTACTATCTAAAGTAATACGTAGTTAACAATTGCATATTAGAAAGCATCTTGGCATAAAAGTGACAAGTCATTTATGTGCTCTAATCCCTCTATAGTGATTTTTATTAATGTTAATTTTCATCCGTAATTTAAATTAAAAATCATGTATAGTCTAAGTAAACAAAGTTCTACAATAATCAATTTGGATAGTACATAATTTTAAATATATGTGATGTGCAGTAAATATTAACAAATAAATATGTGCAGATACACATAAAATTTTAAACGGAAAGAAGCAAAATGCCATTGCCTATTGGGCAAAGATTTAATATTTAAAAAAAAAAAAGTTAGGGAGACTGATAACTTGAAAAACAACACAATCCTAAATTTAAAAAAAACCCTAAAGACTTCAAGAAAACAGTTCCTGATTGTTGTTGTTTTTCTATAACTTCTTAAGGGTGTTTATATAGTAGTACAGTCTCCTCCATTTGGGAGTTAGAAATCATTTTATTAAAAAAATAATTGACTTACCTTTAAAAAGGCAAAAATTTTTTTTCTGTCAAATGCTACAGCATTGGAACAGATAATTCTCGGGAGGGTCAAATGGTGTTTTGAAGAAGAACCCTACTGAAAAACATACCGGAAAAAAGAAAACTACTAAAAAAAGGTATTTTGCAGAAAAAAAACACTGAAAACCTCATTTCAAGAAGTTTGTACGTTTTAATATGTTTCAAAAGAAAAACAATTTCAGATTACAGTGAGTGGTTTGTTGCAAGAGGAATTAAAAAAAAAAGATACCCCGCCCACATCCCACTATTGATATAGCTCTTAATAGTTCTGTTTTTATGTTCTGGTGAGGACTCATTACCTCCATTTAAGATCGTCAGAAGCACTTTCATTTTGGGGGGCATTTGTCCATCAGTCCAAGTAAGTCAGAAGTCAGTGAAGCAAAGGAACATACTTGCTGAGTGACCTCTAATATATTTTGTTTTACTGCACAGTCATTCCAGATGAGGAACTGAGTCCATGGGTGAAAGCGCAGATTAGGGAGAATTATCAGAGTCTCACTTTCCTGCATGATTTACTTTGCCAAACTCATTTCATGAAGTTTAAATAAAATACACTTTTCTATAAAGCCTTAATCTAAAGTGTATTGAAACAATTGTGAAAATAATTGGGGACTCTCAATCAACAAAAAGACAAACAGACTTTTTTATAAAGGACGCAGCTTATTGTTGTAACTGGAAGGTCTTTACTATTTATCCTTTCCTGTTAGTTTTACAGAAGTTTCATGACCACAGCAAAATCCTTGTATGAAAAACAAAAAACAGGAGTTCCCGTTGTGGCACAGTGGAAACGAATCTGACTAGTAACTATGAGGTTGCGGGTTCAATTCGTGGCCTTGTAAGAATCTGGTGCTGCTGTGACCTGTGGTGTAGGTCGCAGATGTGGCTTGGATCCTGCATTGCTGTGGCTGAGGTGTAGCTCAGCGGCTGTAGCTCTTATTTGACCCCTAGTCTGGGAACCTCCATATGCCACAGGTACAGCCCCCCCCCCCTCAAAAAAGGAAAAGAAAAACAAAAAACAAAATTTCTCCTTGATTTCTTCAGATAAAAAGACAAGTATTAAGTAACATTTAAATAGAATTATTGGAATTCCCTGATAGTGAAGTATGTTAAGAGATCCAGCAGTATCATTGCATTGACTCTAGTTCAATCCCTGGCTGAGGAATTTCCACATGCTGCAATTGCAGACAGTAAAATAAAATAAAATAAAATAAAATAAAATAAAATAAAATAAAATAAAATAAAATAAAATAAAATAAAATAGAATAAATGAAAATAAAATAAAGTAGAATAAATTAAAATAAAATAAAATAGAATAAAATAAAAAAGCTATACTTAAATAGAATAACTATTTAGGATGAACTTTTAATATAAAAGCATGTACTTCAGTTATTTTAAAGGAAAATAATTTTTAAAAAATCTAACCAAATAAAAGGCTTTGCACAGGGAATAAAATAGACCCTCAGTATTAAAAATTCATCCTTATAAAGTAATGCTCAGAATCACACAGGCAAAATCAAAACCTTCGGAAAGTTAAACTGTTATCTATTTTATAGACAGCTGAATGAATGCTTCTATAGTCAACCTTGGAAGACGACAACCTTACAATAACAAGTAGAAATATGTTTCATTCATTAGACTGTATTTAAACCAGTTCTCATTGGATTGCTTGTGTTGTCACTTCTGGGCCTGTGTTGAATCCTTGAATTTGTTAGCTGTGTAATACAATTGGTAAGGAATCCAAGCACTTTCTTCCCTCAAGATTGCTTTCTCTTTCCAGGGTATTTTGACTGACACATTTACTTAAAAATTAGTGTTATAAAATTCTTTAGGCATAGTGGGATTTTTTCAAATGTCTGGCCACTTAATTATAATAGAGGGGAAATGGCCTTGTATTATTATGATTTACACTTTTCATAAATCTATTTAAAGAAAAAAAGACCTATACTCTGAAATCTATAGGATGCTGATGAAAGAAATAGATGACACAGATGGAAAGATATACCATACTCTGGATTGGAAACATCAATATTGTCAAAATGACTATACTATGCAAGGCAATCTACAGATTCAATGCAATTCCTATCATATTACCAACGACGGTCTTCACAGAAATGGAAAAAAACATTTTAAAATTTGTATGGGAACACGAAAGACCCCAAACAGCCAAAGCAGTATTGGCAAAGAGAAATGGAACTGGAAGAATTAGGCTCCCTGACTTCAAACTATACTACAAAGCTAGCCCTGCCTCTGCATTTACTAGAACATTGATTCAGTAGGAGGGTAGACCTTTATCTGTTTAGTTCACTGCTGAATCCTCAGAGCACAGAGCAGGCTCATAGCTGGTAATCAACTGAATCAAAGGACACACCCCTGATAATCATAACCAGAATAATATCTTGAAAGGAGTGAGAATGAACAGAAATGAGAAATTATATTCTTGTTCATACCACAGATACACAGTGATTAAGAGCATCCACTATGGAAGTAGGAATTTGGAATCCATATTTTACCGTAGTGTATGACATATTGCTGTCTCACCTCTCTTTAGTGGAAATAGCTCCTTCTCAGAACTGTTATAAAGATCAAACATGGTAATATGAAGAACTTAGTACAGAGTCTGGCATATAGTATCTGCCTAATAAATAATTTCTGTGCTGATTATTGGCAAACTTTTAGAATAAAGTCATATGGACTAGCAAAAATTACTGAGATTTATAGAAAGGTACAAATGAGATCTCATTCAAGTACCAATTCTGTTTCTCAGGAGTGACCAGTGTTAAGTATGTCCCCGCTACCTTCCCTATCCAAGTAATTTTATGAATTTTAAACTTACATACATATGAATATGGACAAATACTTATACCAAAACCCACTTTCTGCAACTTGCCTCTGTTAGTTTCAGGTGCCTTGGAGGTAGTCCCATATCTTGGATAGTATAAAATCTCTTTTTTCAATTATTGAAAAATATCCTATAATAAATGTAATATTGTCTTTAAATTTAATCAAACTTTTGGGTTTTTTTTAGTTCTCTGATCTTACAAAAACAATGCTGAATATTCCTGTTAGTATAGTTTTACTTAAGTGCTTGGGCAGTAGTAAACAGCAGAAAGTGAAATTTCTGGGTTAAAAGTATCTACTTTTTTGATGGAAAGTGAATATTACCAAATTTCTGTTCATTTGCGTTCATGTGTGTACAATGTGTTGAAAAAACCTACCTCCAACCTCCAAATATCACTCATACTGGTTTATACTGAACTTTAAGTTTTTAACACATATTTATTTTATTGGTAAATATTTAATTGAGTGGTCTTAACATATTTTCTTAAGTATATTGGCATTTATATTTTAAAATATTTTTGCTAATACGCTTGTTCATCTTTTGTTTCTTGTGTTTTTTTTCTTTATTAATTAGTAAGGAGTTAGCCACTAATGAAATTTGAAAATATTTCAAAATAAATTAATATTTTAAACTTTATTTTTAGTGTATTTTTAAATAACTGAAATTCTCAATTTTTATGCCATTAACATTCACAGTAAATCCTTTTGTGCATTATATCATGTTTGAAAGGCTTTCTCCAAGAATATGAAAATAATAAACTTTTTTCTAGCATTTTTATGTTTTCAAAAAATCCTTTAGAACAGTATTTCCAGATAAATTGGTTCATGGACTTTAACATTTGTGAAGTAAAAGAGGAAGAGTAAAGTATGTTGAGTAATTATAAATATTGCAACATATTTGAGAAGCCGATGAAAGATGCATGATAAGCATTCTAGATGAGAAATCACATGGCCCAAGTTCACAACTTTGTTAATAATAATATGTTTTTGTGAACTGGGAGCACATAGTCTTCATGATCCTGATTTTCTCTCTTGTCAAAGAGGATAACACAGATTCTACCTATGGCCTCAAGCTGAAATCATATGTTAGATTTAAATTTTAAAATATAAAGCCTTATGCAGATTCTATATGATAGATAAAAATTTTTAAGTGATTCATTCCATTTGTTTACGCTTCAGTAAATGTAAAGAATTTTAATATTATGTGCATTGCAGTTCTATATTGTATGGATAAACAAAGACCTATAAATTATGATGATGATAAAGTAAAAGAGTTAACATGGAGCAGGGGGCTTGCTATCTGCCAGTGATCTAAATAAGAGCTTTGCATGTGTTATCTGTTGACTTATCATATCACCTTACTATGTTCTTTAGAAAACCAGTTGACATCACATAAATAATACATGTCAAAACAAGGATTAAAACCCAGACAGACTTATTGAAGAGCCTCTAATATTTTCTGAAAGAAAAGAATATATGCACATGAGTTCTTGATCACTACCTAACTTTGTTCTTTTCAAGACATTTATATGTGTTGAATAACAACTTTAAATAACCTAATATTAGAAAAGAAAATAATATCTGAATACAACAAAGAAGGAATGAACAATGAACATATTCTATAATTGGCAACTAGTAGAATTATTTTGAGATTAAATAACACCGAATTCATGTAAAAGCCTGTAAATATACATACACTGCATACATACACAGTAACGTATCTCAAAACATTGGTTATCAGTGTAAGACAATAAGGTACAATTTGTTTTATCACTTTAATCCTTGGGGTAACTAAGCATGGAGATATACATACACATATTAATCACATGCATAATGCACATAATGGTGTGTGCGTCTGTGTTTATACATAAACATCTATTTTTTCAGTTTCTCCATTTATAGAAGTATTAAAGCAATAGCTTTATTGCTTTAATACTTCTATAAAAGTATTTTGTGAGAGGGGCTTCACATTCATGAAGAAAAATAAACGTGTACATAATGTTAAATGATATTAAATACACAAGACCTAACAGTAGTACTTAAGGCCAATGAAAACATGAGAGGTTAAAATTGAAGTTTCTAATATCACCTTTAAAAGAAAATTTCAAGGACATAATTAAAGATAAAATGCAGAATATCAGGGTCATTAAAGTTTTGACTTAAGCCATGTAGTCTAATAATTCAAAGCACAGGATGAAAGTAAACCTACTGCATTAAAGATATAAAATAAACTTACCCATATGTTTCATGGAAATGGTGGTAGGAACTGTGTATAAAAGAGATTAAAGAAAGAGTGCTTCTGTATATGTGGATGGTTCTCATGTGGACAGAGCAAATCAATATGTAAATTTCAAAGGCCTTCAAAAATGTTGGCAGACCAGATATTAACTGGAACTGTTTGCAAAGCTGACTTAACTCTCTAAGGGATGGGGGAGGAAGTCCTTTCTATTCTTATCTATATACATATACGTGTATATACACACACATATATGCACACATATGGGCATGTAAGCACACATGTATTTTCACGTGCATGTGCACCTTTTACTTCCCTTTGTTTATCTGCTGTAAAATTATATGAAACAGGAAATTTTGTCATGACCGAAAAGTTAATGTTCAGATTCTTTAGGCACATTTGGAGCACTTTTCTTAAGAATAAGAGGATTCTTTTGTGACCAACAAGCATTTTCTTTATCTTTCCTATATTGTACTGATTTTTCTGGAGCGTTTGAACCATATCAAAGATGCATAATCCCTCTATCTCTTAACAGTCCTGTAGAAAAGAAGTACTAAGCATTTCTTCATGTTGGCTTTCTGATATTGTAATTCTGTGAGTTACTACCCCAAATATTTAATGGAAGGACCTGTGTTCTGTGATTATGTTTAGAAAACTGGACTGAAGAAATATTAGTGTCCTGTATCATTTGTCATCCTTATATGTATAGTGACTCTCCAAGAGGGCTGTTTATTTTGTTTGTTTGTTTGATTTTTTTTTTTTTAGGGCCGCACCCATGGCATATGGAGGTTCCCAGGCTAAAGGTCTAATCAGGGCTACAGTTGCCAGCCTACATGACAGCCACAGCAACGCCAGATCTGAGCTGCATCTGCAACAGCCACAGCCACAGCAATGCCTGATCTGAGCCGTGTCTGTGACCTACACCACAGCTCACGGCAATGCCAGATTGTTAACCAACTGAGCAAGGCCAGGGATCGAACCTACAACCTCATGGTTCCTAGTCGGATTCGTTAATCTCTGTACCACGACGGTAACTCCCAAGAGGGCTATTTAGTTTGCAGTATTTCCCAAATATTTCCACAGAGCAACAATTTTTCTCATATGGTATCTATTATTATACCCCAGGATTAGTGTTCTGAGGGACGCCCAATATTAGTGCAGGATTTCTTACTGTTCACATATAAGATTTTAAAGACTTCCAAATTTAATAACACAGGTACTGTTGTTGGCTTCAAAGACAGCTTTAAAAACTTCCAACTTGGTGGGGGGGGTCCTTTATTATTCAAAATTGGTTTTAGTTTTTATGATAATGGAACTTCAAAAAATTTCTGTGGCATAACCACAGTTTCTTTCTTTCTTGTACCACACGCCTCAGACTTCAGAGCTGGTGGGGCTCCTTTCCAGAACATCACCCAGAAAGGCAAGCTGATAGGGGATGACCATCTCCTCTGCATGTAGTGAGGTGTAACAACAGGTGATGAGATTCTGGTAGCTCTTCAGTGCTTCTGAGGAAGTATTGCATGGCACTTCCATCCAGGGCTAATCGGCAATACTTTATTGCATAACTCCTAACGGCTGTGGCCTGAGAGATGCAGGAAAGTGGACAGAAATATTTGTGGCTACCACTGTCTTTGCCACAGTTAACAACACTCCTTGATGCTTTTAAAATTAAAGTTTAGCTAATTTTCAATATTGTGCTAATTTCTGTTGTACAACAAAGTGACTTAGTGATAGACATATATACATTCTTTTACATTCCTTTCCATTGTAGTTTGCCCCAGGAGATTGGATAAAGTTCTCTCTGCTATGCAGTAGGACCTTGTTATCTATCCATTCTAAATTTAATAATTTGCATCTACCAACTCTAAACTGCCAGTCCATTCCTCTCCCTACCCACGCCCCCCTAGGGAACCGCAAGTTTGTTCTCCTTGTCCATGGGTCTGATTCTATTTCTATATATATTCTTTCATACTGTATTTTAGATTCCATAGATAAGTGATATAGTATGTATAGTATTTGTCTTTCTCTTTCTGATTTACTTCATTTAGTATGAGAATCTTTAGTTGTATCCATGTTGCCACAGATGGCATTACTTCGTTATTTTTTATGGCTGAGCAGTAGTCCATTATGTATATGTTCCACATCTTAATCAATTCCTCTGTCAATAGACATTTAGGTTATTTCCAAGTCTTGGATATTGTAAACAGTGCCACAGTGAATATTGGGGTGCATGTATCCCTTTGAATCATAGTTTTTCCAGGTATACACCCAGGGGTGGAATTGCTGGATCATATTCTAATCGTTTTTTTAGTTTTCTCAGGAACCTCTGTATTGTTTTCCATAGTGTTTACGCTAGTGTATATTCCCACAAACAGTATAAAAAGGTTCCCTTTTCTCCACCTCTGTGGTATTTGTTATTTGCAGAAAAACAAATGTTTTAATGACTGCCTCAATGGCAAATGTGAGATCCTGGGCCAGGGATTGAATCTGAGCTGCAGCTGCCACCAATGAAGCAGCTGTGGCAATGCCAGATCCTGCATTGGGCTGGGGATCAAACCCCTACCTCTGCAGTGAACTGAGCTGCTTCAGTCAAATTGTTAACTCGCTGCACCACAGTGGGAATTCCTTTAGAGTTTGTAATGATGGCCAGTATGATCAGTGTGAGGTGGTACCCCATTGAGGTTTTGACATGTATTTCTCTAATAATTAGTGAAGTGAGCATGTTTTCATATGCCTACTGGCCATCTGTTTGTCTTCTTTGGAGAAGTGTATATTTAGGTCTTCTGCCCACTTTTCAACTGGGTTGATTGTTTTGTTCTTGTTATTGTTGTTGAAATGTATGAGTTTTTTTATATTTTGGAGATTAAGCCCTTGTTGATGGCATCATTTACAAAAATTTTCTCCCATTCCATAGGTTGTCTCTTTGCTGTATTTTTATAAATTTTTTTTGTCTTTTTGCCTTTTCTAGGGCTGCACTTGTGGCATATGGAGGTTCCCAGGCTAGGGGTCTAATTGGAGCTATAGCTGCTGGCCTACAGCAGCACCAGATCCTTAACCCGTTGAGCAAGGCCAGGGATTGAACCCACAACCTCATGGTTCCTAGTCAGATTCGTTAACCACTGCGCCATGATGGGAACTCCCATTTAGGTTTTTAATTCATTTTGACTTTGTTTTTGTTTGTGGTGTTAGAGAATGTTCTAATTTCATTTTTGCATGTAGCTATCCAGTTTTCCCAACAAAGTTTAGTGCCGGAACTGTCTTCTCCATTGTGCATTCTTGCCTCCTTTTCCATGGATCGGTTAAAAATAGGTGACAGGGTTTATATTTAGGCTTTCTATTCTGTTCCACTGATTTGTATGTATATTTTCGCTCTAGTATCATGTCGTTTTGATGACTTTAACTTTGTGGTATAACTGAAGTCAAGGAGCCTGATTCCTCCAGTTCCATCTTTCTTTTTTTAAGATTACTTTGGCTATTCAGAATTTCTTTGTGTTTCCATACAAATTTTAAAATATCTCATTGTAGTTCTGTGAAAAATTCCATTTATAATTGATTGGGATTGCACTGGATCTGTAGATTTCCTAGGGTAGTATAGTCATTTTGACAATATTGATTCTTCCAGTGCAAGAGCATGGTATATCTTTCCACCTGTTTGTGTCATTTTAAATTTCTTTCATCACTGTCTTATAGTTTTCAGCATACAAGTATTTTCCTCTTTAGGTAGCTTTATTCCTTGATAATTTTTTTGATGCGATGGTAAATATGATTGTTTCCTTATTTCTTTTTCTGATCTTTCATTGTGTATATGAATGTTAGAGATTTTTTTTTTTAATCCTGCAATTTTCTTGAATTCATTGACGAGCTCTAATAGTTTTCTGGTAGCATCTTTAGGGTTTTCTATGTATAGTATCATGTCATCTGAAACAGTGTCAGCTTTACTTCTTCCTTTCCAATTTTGATTACATTTATTTTTTTTTCTTGTCTGATTGCTGTGGTAAGTCTTACAAAGCTACATTGAATAAAAGTGACAATATTGGACATCCTTGTTTTGTTCCTGATCTTAGAGGAAATCCTTTCAGCATTTCAACATCAAGAATTATATTAGCTGTGGATTTGCCATAAATGTCCCTTATTCTATTGAGGTTTGTTCCCTCAATGAAAACTTTCCGGAGCATTTTTATCCTATATTGGTGTTTGATTTTGTCAAAAGTTTTTCCTGCATCTATTGAGATGATCATATTGTTTTTATTTTTCAGTTTGTTAACATGCTGTATCATATTAATTGAGTTGTGAATACTGAAAAATTCTTGTATCCCTGGGATAAATCCCATTTTATTATGGTGTAGTATCCTTTTTAATATATTTGCAGATTCAGTTTATTAATATTTTTGCAGAGAATTTTTGCATCTTTTTGCATCAGCGATTTTGGCCTGTAATTTTGTTTTTTGTGGTAACTTTGGTTTTGGAATGAGGGTGACAGTGACCTCATAGAATGAGCTTTGGTGTGTTCCTAACTCTGTAATTTTTTTGGAAAAGTTTCAGAAGGATGTGTTAACTCTTCTCTAAATATTTGATAGAATTCACCTGTGACACTATTTGGTGTTGGAATTTTTTTTTGGAAGTTTTTAAATCACAGTTTCAATTTCAATATTTGTGTTTGGTCTGTTCATATTTTCTATTTCTTCCTAGTTCAGCCTTGGTAGGTTGTACTTTGTAAGAATTTGTCCATTTCTTCAAGATTGTCCAATTTATTGGTATACATTTGCTTGTAATAGTCTCTTATAATCCTTTGTATTTCCATAGTGTCCACTGTAGATTTTCCTTTTCATTTCTAATTTCATTTTTGAGAACTTTCCCTTTTTTTCTTGGAGTCTGGCTAAAGATTTATTAATTTTGTTTATTTTTTTGAAAGAATCACCTTATTTTCATTGATTGCCATTATTTTCTTCAGCCCTATTTCATTTATCTCTGCTCTGATATTTATGATTTCTTTCCTTCTATTAACTTTGGGTTTTGTTTTCTCTTATTTCTGTAGCTGCCTTAGGAAATCATTTAGAAAATGATTTCAATTTTTTTCTATTTATTTAAATTTACTGAGGCTTGATTTGTGGCCTAAGATGCAGTTTATCCTGGAGAATATTCCCTGTGTTCTTCAGTAGAAGGGATATCTGTTGCTTTTGGATGGAATGTTCTGTAAATATCAATTAGGTCTATCTAGTCTAATGTGTCATTTAAAGCTCATCTTTACTGATTCTTCTATGTGGATTATCTGCCCATTGATGTAAGTGGGGTGTTAAAGTCCCTCACTATTATTGTGTTACTGTCAATTTTTCCTTTTATGGCTGTTAGCATTTGCCTTATACATTGAAGTGATCCTATATTGAAGGTATGTGTTTATATCTATATCTATTGATAGTTTTTATATCTTCTTGTATTAAGAAATCAAGAGTCATCATTGACCAGAAGGCTGCAGATAAATTGCATGGGTTGGTTTTCTATGTTTGTTTGGCTTTTGTTCAGTTATCCAGTTGGAGAGAGTCTGGTCAACACAGATCAATAGACATTTGTTATAACTTTTAAAATTGGTATGTTTTCTACATTGTGTATGACTTAACCATGAAGCTTTATATCTTCATTTCAAGTGTTATGCAGCAGAATAAAGCACTTGAAAGGAAACAAGAACCCCTTTCATACATGGATTAGAAGTTTCAGTCCCGGTACCAGTGCTTCATTTTTATCAGTTCTGTGTGGATTTTGTTTCATATTTTAAATTCATATACCACATTGAAAGGTTTGTGTATAATTTGTCCTGAAGCTTTGTGTTTGGCTGTACCGCATAAGCTATTACAAATGGACTAAAGAATTTCATAGCCTGTATCTATCATTTAGGTGCATGGAAAAATGGGCTTTGCACATAATAGGTTTGGAGCTGACTGGTGACAATGGAAAAAATATTATTAGCTGAGCTGTGTTTGTAAAGATTTTTATTTTTCCTTTTTCCTTTCTCCCTTTTTTCTTTTTTTTTCCATCTTGTGGAAAGTTTCTGAAACTCAATAATAAAAATGTTAGTGTAAATTATTCTTTGTCTCACATTTTTAGGAGGAAGATATTTTGAACTGTAAAATTTATCCTTAATCTGGATAATGTGTCTGTAGTTGTGGTTCTTAAACAGCCCTTAAAAATCATTGGCCTGAAGCTTATGCCTCAGGCGATGTTCATGTTATAGTTTCAAAAAAAGTTTTGATATGTTGGTGGAAACAGGATTTATTGACTTCAGTCATTGCTTTGTACACTAAAGGACATCTGAGTTATATAACTTATAGGTTATGATCCTGTGCAGTGGGGCCTAGCTTCTGTTTTTGCCAACCCCCATTCCCTTAAAAAAATAGGGTAAGAGCAAATCAGTATTAGAACCATGTCTGTATAGAAACAGTTACAGTGTTCTGTATTCATTAAATATTAAGTTAAAGATTCAAAAAATTGTTGGGATAGGAGCTCTCAGACATTTTCCTGAGCTGTGTTTCTGATATGTGTTTTGAAGTAGGTGAGAGTGGAGAGCTCCTGAGTATTTCTCTGCTGGAGCTGTTTACCAGTGAGTGTGCTATTTTCTGCTACTTTTCACCTACTATGTGGGTTCACAAAGTATACTGTCCTCAGTGCCACCTTAACTGTGGGAATGCTGGCAATTGGCTGTGGTGTTTCCCAAGCATTGTTTTCAGCAGGCTACCAGGTCAGACTTACTGAAATCAAATTCCAGGACATTGGTAGTTGTTCCCCTGGGCCTGCTGTGGGTGCTTTAGAGGCAGCTCATTCTCTGACCTTGTCCAACTGCCACCTGAAAGTGCCCACAGAACCTACAGCTGCTAACACTTGACACATTTCAGCTGTGGGAGCACTTGTCTATTCAGATGTTCTGCAAGCACCAAACTTACAAAGCCAGCAGCCAAGGTGTAAGTATGTGGTTCTTGCAGACAGGAGGAGAGATTTCAGCTCTTTTTCCTTAGTCACAGCGCCCCTGGAATGCCTCTGTAGTTTCAGCCCTACCTCTGTGTTTGCAACCCACTAGAGACTGCTCCTGAGGCAGCAGAAGTACAGGAACCTATCTAGGCAGGAGGCTGGTGGGGCACCAATTAGGGTGCATGGCCAGATCCCACAAAAGAAAGGTGGTATGGCATTGGAGAGCAGGAGTTTACAAAGGTGGAGCTTACATAGATGGGAGGCAAGTGCAGCAGTGATCAGGCATTTGAGCGCTCTCTGGTGGGAGAGGTGAGCTAGAGTGCAGAGCAAACAGGTCTTCTCATGAAAGAGCCTTTCCAGAGCCTGCAGAGGCAAAGGGCTGTGTGGGAAAAGAGGCCGCAGTGGTGGACCTGCTCTTTTATGTCACTTAACAATAGTGTTTTGCCAGGCCACCTCCCCAAACTTTCCTGGTTTTTGTTGTCTGCCCAGCAGCTCCTCAAGGCCACCTCTGTACAGCCGACTGTATATCTTTCTTTTTCCTAAACCTCAGGTTCTAGCACCTAGACCCCACCTATATCAGCAGTATCACATCTCAGGCTGGGGCACACAGGGTGGTGGAACATCTGTGTGGGTCTCATTATATGCTGTCTCAGACCAGCTGTTGTGTTTTCCTCTGAGACTCCAAAGGTTTTTTATGTTCCAATGGGTCTCCCTGCTGGTGAGGAAATGTCCCTGGGTGCAGGAACCTCTCCTTTTCTTCAACTCCTTCCCAGGGGCACAGGTCCTAACTCCTATTTCTCTTTTCCTTTTTTTTTTTTTTTCTTCTCTTTTTCCTCTTCATCCTAGTCAGTTACTCAGAAATGACTCTTGTCCTTTTGGATGTTTGAGTTCCTTTGCCTCTGTTCAGTAAGTGTCTTGTAAGGTTTGTTCTGCATGTAGATGTATTCCTGATGTGTTTGTGGGAAGAGGCAAGTTTCACATTCTCCATCTTTGGCATTTGTTGTCTTGGTGTAGTTATATTTGGCTTCATCTTATTTGGGAATCTTTGTTATTTCTGTAGTTGGATACCAGTTTCCTTCTTTAGGTTTGGAAAGTTTTCAACCATAATTTATTCTAAGACATTTTCAATTTTCTTTTCTCTTTCTTCTCCTCCGGGATCCTTATCATGCATATATTAGTACGATTTATATTATCCCATAGGTCTCATATTGTTTTTTTTTTTATTTTTTTCTCTCTGATGTTTTGATTGGGTAATTTCCATTTTTCTATCTTCCAGATCACTTATTATTTCTCCTACAATATTCATTCTGCTATTCAATGCCTTTAGCTCAGCTTTTGTCCTGGTAGATGAATTTTCTAAGTTTTCTTATCTCCTCTTTATAGTTTCTAGTCCCTTTTTACAGTAATGTGCATTTCTGTCAATAGCCTTTCTTCATTCCTTTAGTATTTTCATTACCTCTTTTTTGAACTCAGTGTCTGTTAGATTGAAGAGGTCTATCTCATTTTTTTTTCCTTCAGGGGAATTCTCTTGTTCTTTTAACTGGGAGAAGTACCTCATTTCCTTGATATTTTCTTGTATTTCTCTTGCTCCGTGTGTTTAGATAAAACATTTATCTACTGTAGTCTTGGAGGGCAAATTATATGCAGAAGTGTCCCAGTGTAGCTTGTGTGGGTTTAATTTTTTTTTTTTTTTTTTTTTTTTTTGGCGTGAGGGCTGCTTTTGGTTTGGGATGCTTGTCCTCTCTTTCCTCAGCATGTCCTGACCATTATCCCCTCGATATACCTGCACATGCTTCTGCGAAAGTGGGGGCAGTGGTCAGAACCTGGATGTGGGCCCCTTGGCAGCAGAGTGGTCGGTTGCACACACTTTAGGGGAGGTGGTGGCTGTGACTGTCACTCACTCACAAGAATCTCAAGGGAGGCAGTGGTCTGTTCCTACCTCTGGAGTCTGAGACGACAGTGGTGGCTAACAACAGCCCCTGGGTTCATGCACACAGTGTCCTGCTGTCTGAGAGCTCATAGAGTAAGAAACTCCTATGGTGGTACTTCCCCTCCCCTCTTGTGCCCCCCAACAACTGTGTCCTGCCTCTTTGGTGGACCCAGGCTTCTTATTGCACTCCCGCAGTTGTGGCACACAACACCCTAACCTCATCAGATTGTTTCCACGCAGCCACCAGTCCTTTCCCTGGGTCTAAACTCTGAAGCCTAAGCCCAAGCACCCAGCCTCACCAGCCCCAGCAGACAAGCGTCTCAGTCTAGTGTGTACTGGACAGCAGCACTGACTGTGCAGGTTTTCTCTACTTTTCCTTCCATAAACCAGTTGGTGAGCTCTTATCCAAGGCTGCAAACCTCCACCTCTGCCCTGGCTGGTCACCTTGCCAGAGAGGGCCCTTCCCAGTGTGCAGAAACCTTTCCTTTTTCACACCTCTCTCTCAGGGGCACTGGTCCCATCCAGATTCTATCTCTCTCTCTCTCTTTTTCATTTGTCCTACTTGGTTATGTGGATATTTTCTTGCCCATTTGGAAGTCTAAGATCTTCTACTAGCATTCAGTACATGTTCTGTGAGAATTGTGCCACATGTAGATGTATTTTTGAGGTATTTATGGGAAAAAGTGAGCTCCACATCCTACTCCTCTGCCATCTTGCCCGAGCCCTACCCTCCTTGACTTCTTTTTATGAGCAAAGTTTCATGGTATTAGTAAATTGATGTCTCATGAAAGTCATGATAGATTAATCTAAATATTGTAAGATGGTGCAAAGAGTTTGCCACAGAATGAGGATGTACTGAACATAAAGGAATATTAAATCAATAGTAAGATATGTCACATGTAAGAGAAGAAATTCAGAAAGTCACAGCAGAGAATTAAAGGAATTTTAGCATTCACTTAAAAATCATAGCTATATAGTACAGGGATGTGGTGCAAAAATTAATAAAACAATGTAGTTACTACAGTGATCAAATGATTATGTTTAGCATGCCAGTGAAAGCCACAGAATAGATAAGACCGCTATTTCAAATGTTGAATACTTAATATGTAATTTTTTTGCCCTAGGTGCTTTATATTCATGCATAAATTATACGTATTACTGTGTTTTTTCTTAAAAGACCTGGAAATAAATTGTGAGAAACAAGCCAAATAGCAACAGCCAACAGGAGTTTTTAAAAATGCACTTTATTTTCTATAAGTAATTATTATTAAGTAAGAGGAATCCATGGTCATAAAATTTTGGGAAATACTTAACAGTAGTTTTTCCTTTTGAGGATTTATAGCACATTGAGAACTGTGAGGAATCTTGCCAGAAGAATTCAGTTTGATGTTTTTTTATCCAAGTTTACTAAACTTTTGATCTTATAGCTAAAATGAGTAAAGAAATATTAATCTGTCACACTGATGGCCTAGTGTAAAACCGAAAGAAATAGTAGTTGTTACGGTTTTTGTTTTCCTACATGCCTTGCTGGGTACACCAAGAAAGAAAGGCCCTGGGTGCTTGTTACTTGAGCCTTTTCTTGGGTGTATGATTGCAGTGGAAAGTTTGGAGAATGAGGTAATGCCTCACACCTGTCACCAAACAATAAGATGCCTGACTGTTTGTTCTCAAAGTGGTGGGTGTCTGAAACTCAGTCTTCCTGACCTTCAGTACAAACCCAGTATGTACACAGCATCCATTTGACCTTGTTGCATCTCCCCAGTAATACTTGAGGTCCAAGGGAACTGAGAGCCTGATATTCATTCTTTTTACTGAGCTATAACAAAACTTTTGTCTCTGTCCCAGGAGTATCATGTGTTTTTTTCCAACAACTCTGAACAGTATAGGCTAACTTACTAGCTTTTAAATAGAGTAAATTCAAATCCAGAACATAATAGTACAATGTGATAATAATGAGTGTTAAGCTCTATCCGTAAGTGGAGTAATTTTTCCAGGGCTACTAATTTAGGAAAAATATGAGTTACTAGACAATGAACTCACAGATGCTATGATAAACCAAAGTTACCGTGTCTTAATTAACATCTGAGTGCTTACTCTATCTCATTCACTATGGAAAGCACTTTACAGGTATTAACTTGTTTAATCCTCAAAGCCCTCCAAGATAAAGGTACAAGTATCTTCATTTTGTGGATAAAGAAAGTAAGACACACAAAATTAATTTCCCCAAGGTCACACAGTAAGTGGTGAATCTGAATTCAAACCAGACACCAGAACCTAATTTATATCCACCACATTAATAGAAAATAGATGTGAACATTTAAAATTTATTCACAATGTAAGAACAATTGTTACAGAAATAATAAAAAATTGTTGAAAAATATTTTTTGAAATATTAAAATCTCGAATTTGCAAGTGTTCATATAAAGAAAAGTAAATCAAAATTTTATTGTTCAACAAGTATGAATAATATCTGAGAAGAGAGCAAATGAGTTTTGAACTAGAAAGGAGGACCCCACTGATTCAAGATATGGTTAATCCTTCTTATTTAATCATTCAGAGTGTCAGGCTGAGAAGTCCCATAAAGATGGTAACATGGACATCTAATCCTGAAAATCAGGTTACACTGTTGATGTGACAAAGCAATTCAATCAGCTGAAGAATATCATCAATTCTGCACAACATATACTTTACATAGCTATAATAGCTTAGTATAATTTTAATGCTATAGAAAATTATCAGGTTAACCAAGCCATTCAAAATGTTACTCATAATATAGACCACAATGTATAAAATGTAAGCATCTTCTGGAACAGGTATCAGCAAACTATGGCACATGGGCCAATTCTAGTTCCCTCTACTAATTTTTTCTTGGAATGCAGTTACACTCATTTGTTGGGTATTGTCTATGACTGCATTTGTGCTACAATGACAGATAAGAGTAGGGGGTGACTGCCACAGAAGCTATGTGACCTGCAATGATTGAAATATTTTCTGTGTGGTCCTTTACAGAAAAATTTTGCTGTTACCTGTTTTAGTACCTTAAGCACAGTTTCATCAATGATAATATCTCTTTCAGCCTGTCTATAGAGTGAGTCAAACATGGAGCTTTAATGTTTAGAAGTGAACCCTACTAACAGTATACAGTGAACTTTGAGAGTTTTTGTTTATAAATATTTCTCCAGTGTGACAGTGAATTAAATTCATTGACCACGAATGTTTATTACATTTAATGATGTCAGTAATTAAACCCAATCATTAAGTTACACATTTCATAGTTACCTTTAGGAACTTTTCCTTCCCCAGGGATCCAGGGGTTTTCTCTCTTAACATTTCTCATGATAGACCTTGCTAACTATTCATGGCCTTTGGGTGGACTGTCTTTCTTAACAGTTTAAGCCATTCTCAACCAAATGATTTCAGGCAACTAATATCAAAGAGTTGTTGGAAGAAACTTACATGTCATCTGGGCATTTTATTTCACATATTATTTATGCATACATTTATCCATTATTCATTTATACATTATTTATGACATGTTATTAATTTAGCCAGCCTGTCAAATACTATTCATATTTTACATGCTGAATTATTATAAATAAACAAAAACTTGTTTTTGATTCCAGTATAAGAACTATGAAGTTGCGTTAGGACAAAAAAATCTTAGAGAACTTTAGGTGATTTAATCCTCTGATTTTAACATCAATTTAATATCACAGTGAGAAGTCAGGAGAGAGAGAGAGACGGATTAGGTTTACAAACTTAGGACGGGATTCAAACAGGATGGAAGGCTCACTACGCCCAAATCTTGAGGTTTATGATTCAGGAGCAAGGGAGTCCCAAACAGGTACTGGGTGTCAAAATCTACCCTTGCTGTACTAGAGAGTCTTGGAGGGCTAGTACAGCCACAGCTATAGACAAGGAAACTGATATGCAGTCACGTTTTGTTTTGTTTTGTTTTTTCTGCATGATACTGACAGGACAAATGGAGAACTTCTATGCCTTCTATGAATGTAATGCCTTACACATTTACTTATTGTGTATACTTAGTATTTCCATCCCTTCCTGTTTTCAACAAATGCTCTATATCTAATGAGTTACACTAGCTTCCACACTTAGTTTTGTCTATACTTATTTGTTTCTCTTATTAGGGAAGCTGAATACATTTTTTTTATTGATGTGTAGGAGACACAGTTTTTGTAGAGATTATTTATTGAAGAGATTATTTTTCCCAATTGTATATTCTGGGCTACTTTGCTGCAAATTAATTGTTCATATATACATATTTTTATTGCTATTCTGTTTCATTGACATATATGTCTGTTTTTATGCCAACACCATCCTGTTTTTTCTTACTACTGCTATGTAATATAGTCTGAAATTAGGGTGCATGATGCCTTCAGCTTTGTTCTCCTTTCTCAAAATTGCTGTGGCTCTTCAGGGTCTTATATGGTTCCATGTAAATTTTAAGATTGTTTCCCCTATTTCTGTGAAAAATGCCATTGGGATTTTGATAGGGATTACACTGAACCTGTAGTTTTCTTCGGCTAGTATGGCCATCTGCTTCATGAGCACAGAATATCTTTCTTTGTGTCTTCAATTTATTTCATAAGTGTCTCATATTTTTCAATATACAGGTCTTCTACTGCCTCAGTTAAATTTATTCCTAGGTATTCTGTTCATTGATGCAATTGTAAATGGGATTATGTTCTTAATTTCTCTTCATGAGAGTTTGTTATTAGTGTATGTGAATGAAACTTTGTGTACTGTTTTATATTATACAACCGTATTGTAATTGTTTATTAGTTCTAACAGTATTTAAAGATGCTTTTGGATTTTTTAAAATATGTAATATCATGTCATCTACAAACAATGACAGTTTTAGTTTTTCCTTTCCAGTGTAGATAGCTTTCATTTATTTTTTTATCTGATTGCTGTGGCTAGGACTCCCAATACGATGTTGAAATAATATGGTATGAGTGGACACCCTTGTCTTGTTCATGATCTTTAGTATGATGTTAGCCATGGGTTTGTCATAAATGTCATGTATTTTGTTGAGGCACATTCCCTCTAACTTTGTTGAGAGTTTTTACCAAAAAAGACCCTGAATTTTGTCAAATACTTTTTCTGTACTAATGAGATGATGATATATTTTGCTTTTTCCTTTTTGGTTATGCCCATGACATACAGAACATCCTGGGCCAAGAATCAAACCCACACTCAGCAGCAAACTGAGTTGCTGCAGTAGCAATGTTGGATCCTTAACCTTCTGTACCACAATGAAACTCCAATATGATTTTCATCTTTCATTTTGTTAATGTGGTATGTAACGTGAGTTGATATGTACGTGTTGAACCATTTTGTGTCCTTGGAATTAATTCCACTTGAGCATAGTGTATGATTCGTTTAACATGTTTTTAATTTGTTAATACTTTGTTAAGGATTTTTGAATCTGTGTTCACCAGGGAGGTTGACATATGATTTTTCTTTATTCTTTTTTTTTTTTTTCTGTGGTTTCATTATCTAGTGTTGGCATCACGGTTTTGCTTGCCTTGTAAAATAAGTTTGAAGCATACTCTCCTTTTCTATTTTTGAAAGAATATGAGAAGGACTGGTTTCAATTCTTCTTTGAATGTTTGGGAAAAATCACCAATGAAGCTGTCAGGTTCTTAACTTTTGTTGGTGAAGGATTTGTGGTTACTGATCCTTCTCTTTACTGGTAATTGGTCTGTTCAGCTTTTCTCTTTCTCCAAGATTCAGTCTTGGTATCTTTTTGTTACTAGAATTTATCCATTTCTTCTAACTTGTCAAATTTGTTCACATAATTGCTTATGGTAGTCATAATCTTTGTATTTCTTTAGTATCAGCTGCAATGTCTTGTCTTTCACATGTTATTTTATTTGGCTCCTCTTTTGTTCCTTGGTGCATGTAGCTAAAGATTTGTCAACTTCATCTTTTCAAATAATGAGCCCTTAGTTTTATTTATCTTTCTACTCTCTTTTAGTCTCCAATTATCTGTGCTCTGATATTTCCTTCTTTCTGCTAACATTGAACGTCATTTGTTTTCTTTTTCTAGTTCTTTGAGTTGTGAAAGTAGGTGGAAATTTTTCTTGTTTCCTGAGGTAAATGTTTATTGAACATTTATGTCATTGAATTCCCTCTTAAAACTGCTTCTGCAGCATGCAGTTAAGTTTTGGTATTTTGTATTTCCTTTCTCATTTGTCTAAATATTTTTAAAATTTATCTTTGATTTCCTTTCTTATCCATTGGTTGTTCTCTAGCATAGTATCATGTTGCTGAATCTTCACTTATTTGTGAATTTTCCAGTTTTTTTCTCAAAATTGATTTGTAGTTTCATACCATTGTCACAAAAATTGCTTCATATGATTTTAGTATTCATAAAATTATTAAAAAGTGGTTTGTGGTTTAATATATATGATCTATCTTGGGGATAAATGTGCACTTGGGAAGAATGTATATTCTGTTGCTTTGGGATGGAATGTTCCAAATCTATATGTCCAAAGCTATATGTATCTTTTAAGTCCATCTGGCCTAATTAAATTCATTTGACTTTGTCATTTAAGGCAAGAGTTTACTTATTAATTTTCATTCTGGATGATCTATTTATTGATGTAACTGTGGTATCAAAGTTTCCTACTACTACTATATTTGTGAGCATTTCTCCCTTTAGATCTCTTGATATTTGCTTTATATATAGGTGCTCCAATGTGGGGTGCATAAATATTTACAAATATTACATCCTTTTATTAGATTGGTCCCTTTATCTCTATTATGTACTCCTCTTGTTTATCTCATTACAGACTTTGTTTAAAGTTTGTCTGATATCAGTATCACAACCCCAGCCTTCTTTTGATTACCATTTGTATGAAATGTATTTTTTAATCCCTTAACTATCAGTCCATAGGCATTCTTATATCTTAAGTGAGTCTTTTGTTGGCAGCATATAGATGCATCATTTTAAAAAATAAATCCATTCAGTTAATCTTTGTCTTTTTATTGGAGTAGTTAGCCCATTTACATTTAAAGTAATTATTGATAGATATGTACTTATTGCCATTTTGTAAATTGTCATTTGACTGTTGTGTAGTTTCTCTCTGTTCCTGTCTTCTCTTTCTTTTGGGCTTCATATTTTTTGTGGTATTCCCACATCCTTTATATCTAGTTTTTGCAAATCTATTGCATATCTATGGTTTGTGGTTCCTATTAGGCTTACATATAACAGCTTATGTTTATAATACTGTACTTTAATTTGATAACTACTTAAGTTTGAATAGATTCTACTGATCAACATTTTTACTCTCCTCCTTGGGTATTATGTTTTCAGTATCAAATTTACATGCTTTTATCTTGTATACCCCTTAAGTAATTGCTGCAGGTAGAGTTATTTTGACCTTTAACTTTCATAACTTTACTATATACTTACCTTTGCCAATGAAGTTTATATTTTCATATGTTTACTTGTTACTAATTAGGACACTATTTTCATCTTAAAAAGTCCCTTTATGTTTCTTGTAATACTGGTTTATTGGTAATTTATTCCTGTAGCTGACAATTTTCTGGAAATTAAAAAAAAATCTCACTTTCAATTCTGAATGATAACTTGCCCAGGTAGAATATTCCAGTTGGAATAATTTTTCTTTCAGCAGGTTGAATATATCATGTCTCTCCCTTCAGTCCTGATATGCTTCTGCTTAATATTCTGCTGGTGGTCTTTTGGGGAGTTCTCTTGTATTTAAATTTCTCTCTTGCTGCTTTTATAATTCTCTCCTTGTCTTTTACATTTAATATTTTAATTATGGTGCATCTTGGTGTGGATCTGTTTGTTTTCATCTTAGTTGGAACTCTCTATGCCTCTGGATTTGAGGTCTGTTTTCTTGCCCTAGCTAGGGCAATTTTCAGCAATTATTACTTCACATAAGGTCTGCCTGCCTGCCTGCCTGCCTGCCTGCCTGCCTTCCTTCCTTCCTTCCTTCCTTCCTTCCTTCCTTCCTTCCTCATTTCTCCTTCTGGAAACACTGTAATATGAATGTTACTCTATGTGATGTCATCCCTTATGTCCCTTAAATTGTCTTCACTTTATTTCATTATTCTTTTCGGTGTTCTGATTGGGTGAGGGCCACTCCCCTGTCTCTGAATTCATTGAGCCTTTCATCTGCTTCATCTACTCTGATGTTGAACCTCTCTTGGGTATTTTTCAGTTCAGGTATTTAATTCTTCAATTCTGTGACAGTTATTTAATTTTTTTCTAACATTTTCTATCACTGTGTTGAAGTTCACATTGTATTTACCCATTCTTCAGAGTTTGGTGTGCATCTTTTTGACCATTACTTTGAACCTTTATCAAGTAATTTTCTTATATCTACTTCATTAAGTTTTTTGATAAAACCTTGAGGTTTTATTTTGCCTTTTTGTTTGGAATGTGTCCTTTATTTATTTTGTTTTTTTCTCTATTGCTTTCTATGCAATAGCCACCTCTCTAGTCTCAAATGAGTAGTCTCGAGTGGGAGATGAACCATATAAATCTGTGTGCCAGCTCTGTATTTTCTCTCACACCTTTGTAATTGTCCAAGAAGCCCCCCCTTTTTTTTAATAGTTCAAAGTAGGTGTGGGGTCAGAAGACCTGTCAGTTTCCCAAATAGGAGGATCTCAGTGAGCATTTAGATTGAGGCAGATTGGAAGCCAGACTTGAGGCTATGGCTTTTAAAGTACTCAAATATATACTGTCTTGTGGGATCACAATTGCAAGCCCTTTTGACCACCTAAACCAGGTATTCTGGAGCTGTATTCTGGATTGCAGTTACAAAAACTAGGGCTTCAGACAAGTGAATATGTTCTTTTCTGGCGATACCAGTGAGCTATAATAAGGTAGAGAGAGAGCACAGAGATAGTTTTCACCACCCTGTGTTCCTGAGTGTATTTCAAAAGGTCTCTAGATGAGTTCCAATTCTGAAGTCTCTCCCTTGGTCCAAAGCTCCAAGACAAGCAAATAGGCCTCTTTCACAGAAAGACAAGATGTATTTCAGTCTGTTATCCATACAGTCCCTGTAAATGGTAGTCTGCCAAGAACTGTCTAATTGTTACAGTCCCATGAGAATCAAGAATGCAAGCGATCCTGGCCTCTGGAGCCAGGTGATCAAGGAGTATCCTATGGAAAGCAGACTTGAAACCCAGGACACTAGGTGTAAAATCTGAATTGATGTTTCATGCAAAAACTCAACTTTTGGAGATACTGACTCTCTTTAGCACTTCAGAGGAAGAAATTGGCATCTGCTGGCTGGAATGTGGCAGAAGGGCCCATAAGTATGGTAACTGTGGAGGGGACCTGGAACCTACCTGTTTGAGCAGGGCAAAGAAAGAGTGTGCAGATGAACCCACCAATGTCTGTGCCCAGAAAGTATCACAGAAGGCCCCTTTATACGTGTTAAATATGTCTAACCACCAAGCTGACATTTTAAGCTTAGAAAAAGAGCTTCTTTCATTTGGAGTCTGAGTGCCTCTTGTTCTGCTGCTTCTATATCTGGCCCTGGGCCAGGTGAGTCTGAGTACATGAGCCCTTTAAGTGTCATTTCTCAGTTTCTTATTCCCTTATGGGTCTTATGGATTCAAGACCACATTGGCTTTTAAAGCTAAATGTTGTAGGGGTTAATCTTTCAGGTTCAGATCTTAAAAGTTAGCCCAATATGGCGTTCAAACACTTTACTGCTCACAGAGAAGATCTGGGTTTTAAATTTCCTCCTGAATATTGGTTACCATGCTGGGGGTGGGTTTTATGGCAAGATAGTGTTTCAGCCTCTTCTATCTGCTTTTATATGGTGTTTTTTTTTTTTCTCATTTCTTCCATATATAGGAATTGCTAAGCTAGTTTTAATATTTTTTTCAGAAAAAGTTGTTCTACATGTAGTTGTAGATTTGATTTGGCATGACTATGGGAGAAGGTGAGTTCAGGGTCTTCTTATGTTGGCATTTTCAACTGGAACCAGATCTAAATATTCATGAATAACATAGAACATATAAAGAATATCAAAAATAGCACATTTCAGCAAGACATTATTTGTAGGAGAAATTTCTGAATCCTAGTGACTCAGCTGTCCATTTAGTTGGATATTGCACTAATACCCCTACTTGTATTCTGGAGCTGTATCCTGGATTGCAGTTACAAAAACCAGGGCTTCATACAAGTGAATACATGTTTCTATAAACATGCTACATGAATGCTGGTGGCAGGGCTGGGGTAGATAGGGAATGGGGATGGGTAAAGGGACATAGATAATGTAATAGTCAATATAGTGTTTGCAATCTTATAGGACCTTTAATTTTAAATAATTATTCAGTTATCTATGGGGAAATATGGAACATTAACATATTTTTATATTCAAACAAGTTTTAGAAAATTGAATATTTTTAGAATCCTGCTCGTTGGTCTATATCAAAAGCCAAAGATATTTAATACTTTCTCGCAATTTTTATTTCTATTTTAAGATAGTGTATCAGAAGTCTCTGAAAACTGAATTCTCCTAACACTTAGAAGGCAGATAGAGTTCTCCTATAAAGGCAGATAGAGTTTCTCCACCACAAATTAATTATACTCACTCTTATAGTCCCATTTTTCCATAAAGACTGTAGTCCTCAACTGTATACAGGATTAGAGCACAGCAGTAGATGGCAACTTGGCTCTTTGAACCAAGATAGTTCTGAGCTCAGTTCTTTCTTTCACACTGGCTTTATTCACTCTCCTATCACCGTATTGACATTCATTCTCCTCTAGAAATAAGCTCTCACCTTTCTATTCTTCTCCATTGCCCTGCTCCATATCCCACTCCAGGCATCCAGCAAATAAGCAAACTAGCCCATTATTTGGGCCAGGGTGAAGATCTCTAACTGTTAATATACACCCTTTAATTTGTATACTATGTAAAACTACTGGATCCTGAAGAATATCTTTATTCAAGGGGATAAATTCCATTTCAGATAAATTCTGGGGAGTATCTCCAATGTTAATATCTCTTACCTGTCTTTAACTGACCCTGAGTTATCTTCAACTTTACATGCAGTAAATATGAATATATGCCATGAAAATTGTCAAGGAGATAAAATAACACATTTCAGAAAATTTGGAGAGTTTAGTCTCAGCCCATCTCACTCTCTACCTTGCCATATAGATTAGCTCTAGTACCATCTGCAAATAACATATACAGGCTCAACAGGCAAATAATAAATCTTAGTGGAATATTTAGAGAAAATTTTCCAAGTCTGATGTGTTTCCTCTCATCTCAGTATGCTTATATAGTTTTGTTCTCTTAAGTCATTCTACTTATAAATCAATTTATTACCAGGAACAGGCCAAATAAAACCATTTCACAGGTAGTCTAATTTCAGTACGACTTAAATCAGGGCCTTTTGAATTTTCTTGTGTATGAAATTACTTGGGGGTCAGGTTAAACTACAGATTGTCATTCACTAGGTCTTGGTTAGAAACTGAGATTCTACATTTTTAACAAGTTGGCAGTTGATGCTGAGGCTACTGACTCAGATTTCATACAAAGAAATAAGACTTTAAAACCTTTACATTTTTCTGGAGTTCCCGTCATGGCTCAGTGGTTAATGAATCTGACTAGGAACCACGAAGTTGTGTGTTCAATCCCTGGACTCACTCTGTGGGTTAAGGATCATGGTGTTGCTGTGAGCTGTGGCGTAGGTTGCAGGTAGGGCTCGGATCCTGTGTGGCTGTGGCTGTGGTGTAGGTAGTCGGCTACAGCTCCGATTAGACCCCTAGCCTGGGAACCTCCATACACCACGGGTGTGGTCCTAGAAAAGGCAAAAAAAAAAAAAACCCAAAACATTTATATTTTCCTAGCTAAGTCACAGTTCTCCTTTGTGAGTGTACAGAATGGAGCATTTCTGAAATGTGTGCACATAGCTTAGCAGTGTCAGAAGAGTTGGGGAAAGAAAATAGGAGTTAATAGGTAACTTATAGACAAAAATAACTAATATATAATTGTAGTACCAATGTGAAAAAACATTGAAGTGAAACATACTCAAAATTAACAAGAAAAGAAATCATTTTAAATAAAGTTTTTATTTTCACAAATATTTAAATATGCAGCTACCTCGAGCCACAAAAGGAGAAAGCAGAGTATGCCTAAATGTATTTGATACAGATATTAGGCACTAAATCATTTTTAGTTCATTAGCTCATTTTGCTGCAAATAACTCAGAAGTAACAATTGTTTGTAGTTCTTTTATATATACAGACAAATATAATGGGCATTGATTATTTAAGTAAAGAGGTTATTTATTTAGAGGTGTAGATGGGCCAGAGGAAGCAAAGTGGGAGCAGCCATAGTGTCACTAATAAACTGAACTTCATCCAGAAACACTTAACTCACAACTGGAACACACGTGCAACAAACTGCAATTTGAAGGACAATTACTGTGCATTGGAGACAATGATAATGGGGTAAGATTGACAGATTCCTGCAAACGTAGAATCCAAATACAAATATCCAGCACTTTCACAAGAGTAAATTTCAGGGATAACCTAGTCCCCTATAGCTACAATTTTTTTTCCTGAAATAATTTTTGCCTCTTTTTTTTTTCTGAAAATTGAAAGCTGTATAGATTGTTCTGTTTCTTTATGCTCTTGTCAGAAAGAGTAAGCCCTAAATCATTTTAACATGCTGTGCGTTCTCTTATATTACCTTTTTGCAGATGCTATACATTTTCAAACTGAAGTTTTGAACAACTCTCATTTCATAGTGATTTAATATTGGAATGAAAATAGGCCACTTTACAAAATGATGCAGTTTTGCTACAGAATGCAGCATACAAATTCACCCATGTGTACAATTATACTTTTTATAGGGCGAACAAGTCATATAATTAATACATTCCCAGAAATGCCCCATTCCCATCTCAGTACACACGCAAACACACAGATCCATTTTTCATATAAGAAAAATCTGTATCCTATTTTTTAAAGAATCATATTTTCTACTGGGTATTTATTTTTAATGTATTACACTTGTCTTTGAGTTGTCTTTCCTCTTGTACATAATTTATAGAATTTAGAGAATATATGGTGAGGAATGATAAAGCTTAGAGTATCCATGTATTTAGTTAAATAGTACTAAAGATATATGAGTAAAAATCTTTTTCCCGATACCTAAATACCAGGAGATACATTTCTGTATGAGGGTTTTAAAATAGGTCATGGATTGTTTATCCAGTTCTACCATGAGGTGGCTATGTGATTCTTATCCATTTCTTTTGAACATTTTCTACTTTATATCATTAAGCCCTGCTTAAAGTATTAAAGAAGTTTCCTTATATTTCACTTAGCTCAACATGTCTACAAATACCCTTATGGAAAAAGAGTAGACATTTAAGTATTGGAAGAGGATGTCTAGGATCTCATAATTCCATATCTTATGAGGATACTTTTTTCTCTTTCAATGAAATGAAAGGACATTATATCAATAGCTTTTGAGTATCTTCAGATTTTCCAAAGATTTTTCTAAACTGGTGGTATGAAGAGATTCTTGATTCTTGGTTTTACTCTTTATTCTTGATTTTAGTATCTAAACCAACCAGTCACTAATACTTTGTTCTATAGACCTCTGTGTGTAAAATATGAACAGAATGTAATTCATCTTCCTTTTCTTTTTCCTTTTTTTTTTTTTATGGTCACAACCACGGCATATGGAAGTTCTCAGGCTAAGGGTAGAATTGGAGCAGAAGCTGAGGGTTACGCCACAGCCAAGGCAATACCAGATCTGAGCCGCATCTTTGAACTGTGCTGCAGTTTTAGGTAATGCTGAATCCTTAAGCCATGGAGTGAGGCCAGAGATTGAACCCACATCCTCATGGACACTATGTTGGGTTCTTAACCAGCTGAGCCACAGCCAGAACTCCATCTTCTCTTTCCATGGGGAGCATTTTTAGAAGGACTAGTTCTTTCAACTGTAAATGAACTCCTATTAAGGAAAGCTGGATTATCTAATATGATGCTTTGTAGTAAAAATACATTCTTCATTGTGGAGAAATTAAGTCTTGCTGCTGTAAAGCAAAGCATGAAACGAAGTATCTTTTTTTTCCTTTTCCCCCAACTGGCTCAAAAAAATATCTATCGAAAAACTGGCCAAGATTAAATTTAGAAAAGAATGGTTCAGAAGGAAATACATATTCATAAAGAAAGAAAAATCAGATCCACTACTTGAGACAGAAAATTAGAGTAAATGTTTTATGACACAACAGGAACTAGGCAAAGCAGAGGAATTTAAGGAATGACATTTTTAATGACTGTAATCGGTCTGAGGTGACTATGAAAGCAAGAAATATTACAAATAACTATTAATGCATATTTTTATCTTCGTAATCATCCATACAATTTTTATTATCATTTACATCTCTTAATACTAGTACAGCATTCAGAAGTTACCAAGCATAAGTTGTATGCAAACAAGTAGAAAGATCAAAATCTACTCAGATTTCAAGAAGAACTATAGAACATGGAAAAAGACAGAGTCTCAAACATGGCCATTTGCATAAGCATTGATAATAATATAAGCCCGCATTTTTATAAAGAACGTGGTTACAATGTCTGCTGACGCTGTACTAAGGATTCCATAGAGAAAGAAACTTAAATAATGCATAATAAATGGTTCATAGGCCAGTCATTTAGTTTCCATTCTTATATGTCTTTTCAAAGTAGCTGATGCTCATTAAGTGCAATGCACTGACAGTCCTGGGGTCTGTGAGTTGCAGGGACACTCATGAGGGTAGTGATGTTTTCCTCTTGCTGAAGAAGGCAAGGCGTGAGTGTTTGTTTGTTTAGAAAATTCATCACTCTGCTGAGTTTGACACCAGAGAATCATTTAGTAAAGCAATATCAAGTAAATGTAGTTGGATCATGGTCAAGTGAGGTTTCAAGGAGAAACTGTAATCCATTTGTATAATGTTGAATTTTAAAAGGTGCTGGGTTTCTGTTCAAAATATGGATTTTGTCATTTTTTAAATGTTATCTTAACACTCCTTTAGAAATGTGCTTCTGCTTAGTACAAAAAAAAAAAAAGTGCCACCAGTTCTTCAACTATAAGATGTTTTGCAAAAATAAAGCATATACGTATTCATTTTGCAAATAGATATTAAGAAAGGTCCTGACGTAGCTGGTGCATAAATTGTAAAGACTCATTTGCTTCCTGGAAAGCAGAAAAAAAAATTAAGTACTTATCAGAAATCTGTGGAAAAATAAAACAGGTAATACTCAAATGCTATACATTGAAGATGTGTTTTCTATTAGCTACCCAATTTCTCAAGCTGCAGAGAAAAATTCTCTGATGAACTTCATGAATAAGGCAATTGTTTTTTGATTCAAGGATCCACGGAAGGCTGCTTCTCAGCCCTCAAGAGCTGCATAGATCTGACAGAAATCTGTAAACCAGCTATAATGCAAAAAAAAAAAAAAATTAAAAAAAAAAGCTGTACAGAGCCACATAAAGGAGTGGTAATTAATTAAATCTGCTCTGGATGAACATTGGAACCCTTTGCTATCCCTTCAGACCATTTTCCATTTAGATGTGTATAAACTACTATTTTCAAAAGGACTGTTGCCTTATTCTCTTTGTGATCCATTGAGTAAAACCACACCTTAGCTCTGCCATCTTTTCTTTATTCTCTCTTGTACATCCCTCTCCTTTTTCAGTTGTTTATCAATCTGCCCAAAGGCATAGTTATTACAGTATTGATAACCGAGGCCTATTTAAGGAAATATGTGTTGGTAATTCCTCTAAACCTAGTAAATCAGGTGATTTACAAAGAAAAATGTTTTCTCTATTTGTAAAGAATAAAAAAAAGACATATTGTTTTGTAAAGAGTAGTAACTTTTCCTTTAACAGTCAAATGTTTAAGCCAAACCAATTCACTTGTTGACAAAGACACTGTAGAAAGTTTTCAGTCTTTCACCTTAATTTAACCATGTAGATATCCAAGATACTGGACATCCAGGGCTCACTAAGAATTGATGAAGCTGATCATGTAAGTTTATAGAGAATAACTAAAAACATTTTTATAACCACTATATTTCTTTTTGAAAAGTGCAGTTTCCCATTAGAATAAGTTTTTGTTGTAATTTGGCTTTCAGTGGATGATCTTTTCTATCTACTCTATAAATAGTCATATGAATTACTTGGTTTAATGTTAATGTATTAGGGTAACATTTTAAGTATTCTGTATAAATTGATTATAGATAGAATTTATGTCTTCATTTTAAGTAATAAATATAGGCAGAAATCATTAGAACAAAAGATTGAGATGCCTTCCTAGGCCCAAACATTCACTCTCTCATACAGAAAATATTGGTCCAAAAATTCCACTTTTATTTTTTTTAAACTTCTATTTGACAGATTCAAACTTTGAAAATGGACATTTTTGCACTGGTGAAATTCATAATTTTCTGGAATGTCTCCAAGAGTTAGAATGGATGTTCATGAATCCCCGACTTTATAAACTCATATATTTGGAATGATTTTGGCCCTTAAAAATCTCTATTTAAAATAGCTTACAATCAAAAATCTGATTGAAAGTAGAGTAGGAAGACTTGTATTGAAGTTGTAATTTTTAAAAATTAAGGATATTACTTTTGTTTAGATTGTAGGTATTTTTTGAGGTTCCTCGAAAGGGAGATCTGATAGAAATTATGGACAAGTGGAAAGTTCTCCCCCACAGGCCCACCCAATGCTATGTATGATTATTTTTAAAAGAATTCCATTTGGTAAAGATAAGGCCAGGCATTAATTCATCTATGTACTGCTATAACTGTAATAAAATTCACTGAGTTAAAAAAGGGCATGGGCAGCCTGAATCACCACTACAGTCTTGCCAAAACTCAAATTTTGTTCACACTTACCTAATTTTTTCCTCTAAATTCTGAGTAATTTGGATTTACTGTGTTGAATAGTATTTTCTATTTCCTTGTACTGTCGCATCTATTTTGGCTCATGAATTGTAAGCATTCGTCAAGGCTTCCGCTTTAACAGCTAGGGACCATAACCTGAATTTGGACTGCAAGTGTATATGTGACAATCCAGTTTCTATATTAATATATTCATTTTAAAATGACATGTTTTTATCTTATTACAGCTCTATCACTTATTGAGATTTTAATTTTCATTAGTTTAGTTTTCTTTTGCCCTTACCTTGTAAATTTCATTCTCCCCAACTATCTCCAATATTCAGTTTTAACATAACCTTTCCTAGTCGGTGATAAATTCTTTGTGATTTTTAAAGTAATTAACTAGCTAGAAATAATTGGGAAATGAAAAGTTAGTACATGTGTAACGTTTGTGCAACATAACAAATTTTCAAAGGATATGATTTAACATTGTAGTCCATTTCTCCCAGTGTAAAGATGTAATGTATATAATAATGATTTGCTTAATATTAATAGGCTTTATTGCTCATTCAGCCTTCATTTATGTTTTAATTTATATTAAGTATCTCAAAACTTCAAGGATGTATTAAAAATGATAGTTGATCTAACATGTTCAGAAGTATTTGCAACTTAATTTATAACCTTGTTTGGATAAAATGAAAACAAGTAATGTATAAACATGTTACTGAAGTTGTATATTATTTATGTTATATACTTACTTAATTTACTCTCTTTGATCTGCATGCACAGTATGAAATCATAAAAACAATAAACATCCCCACACCAACACTCAGTAAGATAATTTCTACCAGGCCAAGGAGGTTAATTTTTCCAGTCACTTGGTGTCTGAACATTTTTGCCTTCTCATCACCAATGGTAGCAGTCTGTAATCAAGTTAATAATGAGCATTATTTGGGTATTTCAGTGGAGCAAAATACTAAGAACCCTCCTCTTAAGCGTTACCCTTTTTTCAAAACACAGTATAAGTGTTAGTCATCTTTATCTCTATGACAAGCCAATGGAATTTCCTTTACATGTCAAAGA